>PVKP010005866.1:0-88054 GCA_004027715.1 Plecturocebus donacophilus
TTTTTTTCTTTCTTTTGCTGTTTCTTTCTTTCTTTCTCCTTTTCTCTCTTTTTCTAAAAAAAAAAAAGAAAAAAAGAAAAAAAGAAAGACAAATACCACATCATCACGATCACATGTACACGTAAAATATAAAGAAGTACAATTCATAGAAACAGGATAAAATGACCAAAGGCTGAGGTGGGGAGTATTAGAGAGATGCTGGTCAAAGGATGCAAAATTTCAGGTACACCAGGAAGAATAAGCTGAAGACCTCTAATATACATCATGGCAACTCTAGTTACTAATGTATTGTATTCTTGGAAATTGCTAAGAGAGTAGATTTTAAGTGTCCTTACCACAAAAAGAAGGTAAGTATATGAGATGATGTCTGTGTTAAATCACTTGATTTCACCATTCCATAGTGTATTCCTCTATTTAATGTATAGGTATATATGTATATATATATATCTAATTTATACCTATTTACATCATAGATATAGTTTTTATTTATAAATTCAAGAATAATAGTAACAATAGCAATAAGAGATGCTGGTGAGGATAAGGAGAAAAGGAAACCGTTGTACACTCTTGATGGGAATGTAGATTAGTGCAGCCACTATGGAGAATAGTTTGGAGGTTCCTCAAAAAACTAAAAACAGAATTACCATATGACCCAGCAATCCCACTGCTGGGTATATACCCAAGAGACAGACAATTAGTATGTCAAGGAGATATTTATACTCCCATTTTATTTCAGCACTATATACAATAGTGAAAATATAGCATCAACCTGTGTCCATCAACAGATTAATGGGTAAAGAAAATGTGGTACATACACGCAGTGGAATGTTATTCAACCATAAAAATAATAACATACTGTCATATGCAACAACATGGATAGACTTGGAGGTGATTATTTTAAATGAAATAAGCCATGCATAGAAAAACAACTCTCACACGTTCTCAATCATATGTGTGAGCTAAAATAATGGATCACATAAAAATAGAGTAGATTGGTGGTTACCAGAGGCCAGGGAGGGAAAGAAGAAGGAGGGGATGATAGGAAAAATATTTTAAATTAAAACCTTTGCATAAAAAAGAAAGAATTGCTCTGAAAACATGTTTTCTGTATTTCATATGTTTGAATGTGATTGTATTTATAAAATGAAGATAATATATTAGATTTTTAATGTCCTTACCAAATACAATTTGTCAACTCCCAAATGTTCTTTTTGAAATATTACTAGTTAAGATTAAAGGATTTGAAACTAGAAAGGAAAGCAGAAAAATGCAAGAAGAGGCAGAATGGTTCTCTCGAATTGGGCAGAGGGCAACTGAAGAAAGGCCTTGGGTCACTGAATTTTTATCATTATTTTTCATAAGCAATAATAAAGTATTTCTGAGGGTATTTCAGGATAAAAAGAGGCCCCTGTGGCCTTCCCTTGGTGATAGTCCTGTCGTAGTCAAAGAATCAGCCAAATGAACACACAGGGAGTTCTCAGATGCCTGGAGAAAGTTACAGGATGAGAGCCAAGTGGATACTGTGTACGAACTTGTCCATACCTGAATGTTGCTCTCAGCAAGTTCAGAAAGCACACGTTAGTTCTGATTATGATAAGTGTAAAAGAGGCAGGTGAAGATTCAAAGTGATAGAAACTGCATCAGCAGAGATCCAGATGTTGGAATGACTCTGTCACTGTCCTGGGACGATGAGGAGCCTGGAAGAAGGAGTGCCAGTTTAGAAGCAGCAAGAAGTGAGATTGAAGATGGCAGAAAAGAGCACCGGGGTAGGGCTGATCAGCAGGTGGAGGGAGGACTTTGGATTTGGTGCTGTAGATTTTGGGATATTTTTAATGACTTGTCTAAGAGAGCAAAAGGAGTGTTATTGTTTTGAAGTTTTTTTGTTGTTGTTGTTGTTATTGTTAATTTCTCTTGTTTGTTTTAGTCATTCAATTGCAGCAGTGGTGTTTTGGTAAATGTTTAACAACTGGCTTTCTAGGAAAAAAAAAATACCCAGTTTGCAGCATTTGCTAATTTCCATGATCTCACGCTCCCACTGTGGTAGACTCTAAGCTAGTAATATACTCTCATGGAGCATGGAATTGGAAAGAGTCAGTCCCAGGCAGTTTCAGCAAACACCTGAGGGGCAGAATGCAGGAGGGCAAGTAAACAACGGTCCCCTTGACCCTGCATCCTACTCTCACCTCTGCGAACGCCTCCGCCGGGGACAGGGGGTTAGGACTCTTGACAGACCTGTTGCCTCATAAACAACCAGTTACCCTTCTAGGAGAATAAGGTACGGTGTGTTCTAAATGGAAATGAGCAACTGTCACAGTGAGGATAGGAGATTTAAATACTCAGTCAGTGTTTTACTTTGAAAACAAACAAATCCAGCCACCAATGTAAAATACATACATACCTACATCTGCTTATCTCCTGAAAATCCAGCAATAATTCATAACTTAGGGTGATTAGATATCTGCATATAATGACTATTTTGTGGTTTAAAAAAAGCTACCTAATTTCACAGAAACAAGCTATTTGTTTTCCCTAATGCATCATTAACTGTGGAATCCCTTGATTTAAATATTGGAAGTGAGTCTCAATAAATGTTACATTTCTTTCCAGAGTTTATAATCTAAACCTTTCTCTATTTACACCAAATATATTAGTCTTGCCATATATGACTTACTATATGAGGTCAGATATTAAAGAAACATAGTCTCTCCCTCTCATATCAAAATTATATCTATCTATCTATCTATCTATCTATCTATCTATCTATCTATCTATCTGTATATGACACGTGGGAAACAGTTGAAATCAAAATCAGGGGTCCTATTCTCTTATTGAATTTTTGTTATTATATATACATTCACTTTATTTGTCTACTTTTAAAGTTATTGAAGCCAAGTGACTAAAGACACCTGCATCAGAGTCATATTTAAGACAAATCAAAGTAGACTGTTTCTCAGTGCGTGAACTTCAGAAGCCGCTAGGGAACCATCTTAATAGTTCTTATTTGTTTAAACAATAGTCATTTGATATTTTAGTCATGTTGTTGTAATTCAGTTGAAGCTGACCTTTCTACCAATTCTGACTCGCTACACAAAAGAATTCCATGATTGAGATATTCTTTGTGAACTTCTGAAGATGACCGTGATGCTCCTCTCACCTGGATGCTTCCCAGCAATACCTGAAACTCCAACATTTTTCGTCTTTCCTGGTCTTATCTAAATTGTATTGCCTCCTTATTTTGGGTATTCCTGGTAGAAATGAAATTTTCGAGTTTGAAAGGTCCTAAGAAGTCATTTTGTAAGGTGAGAAATTAAAGCTTAGAAAAATAAAGAAATCTTCTCATGAATCATAAAGAAACCTGTCTCACTTCTTCTCTGGTCTTTCACAGGAGAATGGCAATTGAATTTGATTAATAAGTTTTTCACACCAAATTCGGCATGGCCATCAGTGCCTTAACTGGTCATTATCTATCCCAGTCAAAGTAATTGGTGTAGTATCTTTCATATTTGTTCTACACAGGAAAATCTAAGCAGTATGACTGTTGAAACTTTTAAAAACAACATGAAGTATTAAAGATACACTTTGTATCTACCAACCAGTTTTCACCAAGCTTAAGAACTTGAACATTACCAATACAGTTAATTATATCCCTCTCCTCTCCGCTGAAATCGGTGTTTGTCATTTTTGCATAGTTTTTATGCATAAACCCCTAAGCAATCTATATTTTGCATATTTTGACTTTCTTTCTCACCATCATGATATACACCTGTATCCACAGATGTAGCTCTAGATCACACATGCACTTGTACTTACTTATTGTTGTGTAGTATCTGATTTTATGGAAATGCCATAATTTAATACCTATTGTCCTCTTTATGGACAGTCCCTTTCAAGAGATATAATCACTGTCTGAATAAATAAGATCAGTATGACTCTAAAAAGATTGGAAAAAAATTTTTTGTCTGTTCAAGACAACATGATGTTTGAGGTAGGTTAGTATGTGCTTTCTGTATAAAACATGTCATTGTCATGCACCTGAAAAACAGTGCAGCTTAGGTTATTTTATGGGAAAATGTACACATTGATCTCAATAATTTATTAAAATGGGACTTCACTTACACAAAACCTGGTTAGCCTGATACCATGCAGAATTTGCTTGAAATAAAATTTAATTTATTGTTAAATGCCCTGTAATATATACTTATAATTAGGTTAGAGAGCCTTACATACATGTTTATGCTATGCACTGTCCCTGGATAACCTAATTTATTCTGTTGACTTTAGCCACAACACATATGAGAAGAAAACTCTCAAACCTACCTCATCAGCCATGACTTTGCTCCCAGGCACAAACTCCATGTGGCTTTCAGTTTAAACTCTTACCTCTGCACCTGAAAGTCCTGACCACACCTACCACTCACCGTGAAAACACCACCTGCACTACCAGCAGCCACATCACTGTTTCTCCTGTGGCCTTCATTTCCTTGGTGATCATGTTTCTCCTTTGCTTCAAATTCTGCAGTTCTGGTTATGTAATTTTTTTTTTTTTGCAAAATATCCAAGCTTTGTATGGCCTGATCTTCACAACCAATACTCCATGCTTAGAGACAGTGCCTGGCACATAGTAAATGCTTAACAATTTTTTTTGAATTAGTGAATTAAAAATTCTGCCAAATTGAGCCATTTAATGTTCATTAGATACACTTCATACCTTTTGTTCTTGAAATATTTTCTCCAACATATTTATTTAATAACTATGAACATATGTTTTAATCACTTATAACTTCCAATTTTGACAATGAAATCTGCATGTGCAAATAACTGAAATGTTATTTGTAAACTCTCTGTGATCTCCATGCCATTACCAGGCAACAATAATGTTCCCTCCTCTTAGTGTTTGTGTATTATCTTCCCCGAACTGAATTACAGAGCTCTTTGTGGTAGGTGTCTCATCTAATTTTTCAACAGTGCTTTGCACAAACTATCATGATAAGAAAAGGCCAAATATTTGAAGAGGCAACAATATGTCCTGGAGCTAGCATGCATCCAGCCAGGCTTTACTGATGGTTTACGCTGCTCCACCTACCATGCTGGTCCCCAGGGAAATAGAGATGAAACAGACAAGGGCTTCTGTCAGGCAGATTGGTAAATCAGTGAGTGACACAGTGTTAAACATTCTACTGATGAAGCATGTGGGAGGGATGGTGGTCCATTCTATTATGGAATGAGTGTGAAGTGGGCAAGGTAGGAAGGGCTTCACAGAGGACACATGGTAAGTGAGTTTAAGAGATAAGGAGAACCTGAAGCATACAGAGAGAAGGGCATTGTTGGCCAGGGGAGAAGACTGCACACTCACTCAGAGGGAAAACACTAGCATGTTCTGGATTTGTGTATTCAGCATGACTGGAATTTGAGGTCACGGGAAATGATGGCAAGAGATAAGGCAAACCAGACCTGGGACGTGGAGGGCCCCATGTCACACTCAGGAATGTGGATGTCTCCTGTGGGCCGTGGGGTTGAAATGATTAGCTTTCTTCTGCTAAAAAGTAAACTCTGATATTAATGTGAAGGCCTGACTGGCAGAGGGGACAACCTGAGATGAAATCATCAGGATGCTGCTGCAGTCACCCAGAAGCCAGACTGGGATGTGGGGATAAAGGGGAGGGCGGGAAAGGGAAATGTTAGAGAGTCAGAATCTCCTCCAGTCTTTCAGTGAGAGAATGGAAGCTTCCAGATTCTGTCTTGGTCACTAGGTTGATGATATAACTGTTTTCCAAAATTAGGACTATAGGAGAGCTGAATTGGAGTAAGAATAACATTGAGTGGAAAATCTATGGGATACTGAAGTATAGACATCCGGTAGGAAAATGGATATATGCTGATGTTTCTCAGTGGAAAAATTGGACTGGGTATGTACATTATTTGCCCTTGAAACCATTTCTTAAGAATTTCATCTAACACTATTACATTCTACAGAGCTAGTGTTCATGAAACAGCTTTTGGGAACTGGTGTGCTGGAGAATGTTCATTGATCTGTGATTCTGATTGAAATGAATGAATAAGTCACCATGTGGATGCTGATTAGGGCCTTGGGGATAGATGTATCATCCAGGGTGACCATGTAGAGTGAGGAGGAAAACAAAAGAAGAACAGAATTTCATGGTCTCATCAACTTTTAAGGAGGACGTATAGAAGAATCCCGTGGCTACTACCCAATTCAGAATTTCTCAGTGGGACTTCCCAGCAACATGAGTTTTCAGGAATGTTCATAGGAGGGTAGAGAATTAGAAGAGAGTGTAAGAAAACCAAGAGAAAGGAGATTTGAGAGTAGAAGGGGTTGGTCTTGCTTGTCAAACGCAGCATGGAGGTGGAATGTGACGAGAATTGGAATGGGTCTCTTGAGCCTTACAGTTGGGAGAGCCGGGACAGCCCCTGACAGGACAGCCCATTTTCTGAGCAATGGTGGGTGATGAGGCCTGTTGCATTAGGAGGAAGATGGGCAAGGGGAGCCCATGATGTAGTGAGTGTTGCCTCCAAAGACAAAGTGAGAAGGTAAAAAGCATGAGCTCACTGTCCGGCTCTGTCCCTAACTGTGTATTTGAAGCAGCCATTCAAAACTCATTGGTTTCCACAATCTGTAAGATGAGAAAATGGACTAGACTGTTTCCAATTCTCATCCAGCTCCATAATTTTAATGACTTACTTAGTGAATGGATGAGTAGTTGGGCAATTAGATAATGGAATGAAATGAGATGTTACTGACTTCTGAATTATTAAAGGCCTATTAAAACTAAATGTATATAGAATGTATAACGTATATATTACTAACATAATATGTATGTTAGTATAGTTTACAAATTATTCATTCATTTTAAAGAAAAATATAGACCAATGAGCATTCTCTAGCCCAGCACTTCCCAAAAGCTGCTCCTTGCACACTAGCTCTGTAGAATGTAATAGTCTTAGAAGAAACTTGTAAGAAATAGTTTCCTAGTCAAATAAATGTAATTGTTTTACTACAGAATTTCTCAAGTCTTTTAGTATAATAGTACGTATTTTGAATTTCTCACATTTACTGGACCAATGACTGTTTCTTTTTTCTCTGTTGTCTTGTTTTGCTTTGTTTTAATGCACAGCATTTCTGAGGACTGGCATTTTGATGAATGTACTTTAGTAAGCACTGAAGAAAGAAACATTATAGATAAGATGGTCTCCAAATGACATACCAGTCAGACTACAATCTATTTATAGTAGATACTTTTCAAAAGTTTCATTGTTTCTGCAATGGCAGTATTATGAATGCACTGCTTTGTTAACTCAGCAAGCCAAGAGTAGTAGTTAATAGTTTAGCACCTCTATGGCTGAATGATTCCATTCTAAGTAGGAATCGCAGCCCAATTCTGGATTCAGTAGCTAAATTCTATCACAGCAGGTGGAGTGATTGCTTTAGCAAGCTACATTCATTTATTCCCTTAATATATGTATGCTATAAAATGTCTCTTTGGGGACCAAGAAGCACAAAGCTGAGACTGTTTCCTCAAAGTGACCGTTTGCAAATTGGAAGCTTAATGCAATCCACAGGTGGGAAAGGTATAAGGCTCCGGCTTTCCTGCTCTGTCTGTTGTGGTGCAA
This sequence comes from Plecturocebus donacophilus, assembly GCA_004027715.1. Lineage (NCBI taxonomy): Eukaryota > Metazoa > Chordata > Mammalia > Primates > Pitheciidae > Plecturocebus > Plecturocebus donacophilus. The sequence continues at coordinate 7,630 of PVKP010005866.1, forward strand.
GAAGCAGCTGAGGCCACAGCTGGAGTTCTTGTTACTTTCATTTTAGAAGTCTTTTCCTTTCGACTCTACTTGGATGGTGCTTTTCATAAAATGACACAGTCAATTTGTTTTCCATGAAAGAGCTATAATAATCTATTGCCAAAAATCCACCTGAGTAGTACCAGCCTACTACTACTCCTGACCTCAGCCCCACACTGAAACAGTCACTGAAGCCTGGCCTTTGTTCTTACTGGTCTCTTTCCTTGATCCCCATTTTTTCTCATACTAGTGATATTAATTCTAGTATACTCTGTTCAATCATGTTAGGTAGACTTTAAAAGTATACAATGAATCTCTGCAATTTTCCTATGATAAATTCAGTCATCAGATTTCATTACTATAATATGAATGGACTTTGGATGAAGCTCCTTAATTGAGTTTTCTTACTCTTTCTCCAAATAAAAGGGATTTATTTTAAAACCTTTATTACAAGCATTTTTTAAATGGAGTCAGAGTTTAGAGGCCATTTGTAAAAATGAAGCTTTCATAGGGCAGTCCCTCTTTCAGATCATTTTTTAAGTTGATGTATAATAATTGTACGTATTTTAGGGTACAGTTGATACATGCATAGAATATATAGTGATCAAATCAGGGTAAACATTTATGATTTCTTTGTGTTAGGAATGTTTTAAATCTTCTAGCTATTTTGAAACATACAATAAACTATTATTAATAATATAGCCATCCTACTGTGCTATTGAACACTAATTTTATTCTCATTAACCAACTACTCCTCACTCCACCTCCCTGCCATCCCTCTCAGCCTTTAGTAACCACCTCTCTATTCTCTGCCTCTATGAGATCCACTTTTTTAGCTCAGACATATGAGTGAGAACATTGTCTTTGTGTGTCTGCCGTATTTCACTTAAAATAATGACCTCTAGTTTATTTCATGTTGCTGCAAATTACAGGATTTTATTCCTTTTTTAGGGCTGAATAATATGTCACGTGTATATGTAGCACATTTTCCTGATCCATTTATCTGTTGATGGACACTTAAGTTGATTCCATATCTTGGCTATTGTGAATAGTGCTACAATAAACATAGAAGTGCAGATATCTCTTAGATATACTACTTTCTTTTCTTTTGTGCATATACCTAGCAGTGGGATTGATGGATCATATAGTACTATATTTAAGTTTTCGAGGAGCCTTCATGCTGTTTTTTATTGTGGCCACACTATAATACATTTCTATCAACAGTAGGTTCCCCCTTCTCCACATCCTTATCAGTGTTTTTTTTTTTTTTTTTTTTTTGGACTTTTTGATAATAACCATTCTAACTAGGATGAGAGGACAGCCTGTTGTAGTTTTGATTTGCATTTCCCTGATGACGAGTGATGTTGAGCATTTTCTTTTTTACATAAGCTGTTGGCCATTTGTATGTCTTGTCTGTTTGAGTCATTTGCCTGTTTTTAATTGGTTATTTATGTTTACTATTAGATTGTTTGAGCCCTTTATATATTCTGAGTATTAATTCCTTTCATCTGGATATTTTGCAAATATTTTCTCCAATTTTCTAGGTTGTCTCTCCACTCTGTTGATTATTTCCTTTGTTGGACAGAAACTTTTTAGCTTGATATAATCCCATTTGTCTACTTTTGCTTTCGTTGCCTGTGCTTTTGAGGTCTTACCCAAAAAAATCTTTGTCCAGACTAATGCCCTGAACTGTTTCCACAGGGTTTTTTTCTAGTAGTTTTATAGTTTTCTTCTAGCAGTTTTCATGTTTTCTTCTAGTAGTTTCATAGTTTCAGGCTAGACCATTTTTTAAAGTAAACCTGATTGGATTGAGAATTGATTCCTAGGAGATCCTAGATTAGATGACTCTTTAAGTTTTAATTTTTATGTATATTAAAGTAACAAGTAAATGGAAACATTCTATGTATAACAGTAGTTGACTAGGTAAATAAATACTATCTGTCCATTAGCATGATGATATATAAAAACAAATCATCAATGAGTTGTAAAAATGTTAGTGACATGCTAAATGAACAAATTAGTTTGAAAACAGTAGATAAATAATGAACTTAGTTTTCTTAACTATAAATGTGTGCACCCATGTATAGAAGGAAGACTGGAAAGGAAAGCCATGTGGATACATACATGAGAAAGCAGTTGAAAACATAACAGTGAACGTGAGGGGAATGGAGTATAATTTTATTCTCTCTGTATGTGGCTTTTGGGAAGTTAGATTGCCTTTTGCAGCCTTAGTCTTTTCATATGTAAAAGGAGGATAATAATGCCTAACTCAATACAATGATTGGTTGGATTAATTAATAATGTGTCTAAAGTTCTTAGCATGAAGTAAGTGTTCAGGAAATGGCAGGTATTATTGATAACTTTTATTTACCAAAATGTTAACAATAGTTATTCCCAGATGCTGAGGTTCTTGCTATTTATTGTTTTTAAGTGTTTTTACCAAAATATATAACATATAATGTAAATAAATACAGTGTGTAATCAGTTAAAGTATATATGAATATATATACACATATATGTATGTATTTACATGGTATATTGCTCCATATTTTGCTTCCTTTCCCTAAATAAGTTGTATCTCTGATAAACATTTTTTCAAAGACTTAACTGTTTTTTGAAGTTTTATGCTTAATTTTTCCATAGATTGTCTCATCTTCCCCAGAAGTTTTTATGCTGGTACAGACTGTTGACTCCTCTACCTGTATCTTCCCTATTTTAAACTCATTTTGTAAACCTAACTCTGTAAAACTTTCTCTTCATATCACCTAGTCATTTCATTAGCTTTTTCTTGCTACAGTTTATTTTATATTATATGAGTGAGCAGAGAACATGCCAGGAATAGCTCTTCATGTGGCTTTTAATAATAGTAATAGGTACTGTGGTTACAGTACTACACATTGCTGCAGCACTGCAAGCCCAGTCGCTCAGGGTTGCAGAGGAACATAGGGCAGGCGTCTAGCACTGGATGAGGGACGTGGCTGGCCCATGTCGTGTGCTGAATGGTGTGAGAAGTCTGCCAATGGCTATTAAGCTCTGATGTCTTGCAGCAGAGTGAGCTTAGCCAGAACACATTTCAGCTGAGGTGATGTGTGTTGGCCAGCTATGCTGGCAACTCAATATACTTCTTCTCATTCCCATATTCATTACCCCTGGATGCCTCCCAAAATCACAGATGGTGTTTGTATTACCTTCCCAGACAGATCTCTCCTCCTCTTCCAGTTGAAGCTTTTTCTTTTCTCCACTTCACCTTCTGGCCTTTGCTGCCTGCTGTATTATTAAATATATTTGTTTCAGGATCTCAGTTATAACAAAAGTGCCCTATATACGTGAAAATTATCTAAATGTCAGTTGATGCTGCTCTTCTCAAAATGCAGACTTGAGTGAAAATATGTGTTTAATTCTTTACAAAGAACTTTCACAAGCATTATTTCATATGTATGTATTTATTATATTTTCTTCTAAAACCATGGCCTAGTATCTCATGTCACTTGAATAAAATAAAGAAGGCAAATAGTATTATTTCTTCAGCATAGCAGAAAAGACAACTGTGATGCAGCTACTAAGTTTCAGACCTAGACTTGAATTCAAATCTTCTAAGTTTAGTGTGGCTTCTCTAGGATCAAAAGAAAAAGTGTACTGGATCCACCTTTCTTGGAATAATACAGAAGACAAAACCAACCAAGTATACAAAATAATGAAGAGGTCCTGGATTTCAGGATTACTTAAACATTTTCTCTATTTTCCTTCTAGTTTTGACTTATATCAAAAGTAAAATGTCTTTTTTTTTTTTTTTTGAGATGGAGTTTCGCTCTTATTGCCCAGACTGGAGTGCAATGGCGCAATCTCGGCTCACTGCAAACTTCACCTCCTGGGTTCAAGCGATTCTCCTGCCTCAGTCTCCGAAGTAGCTGATTATAGGCATGCACCACCAAGCCCGGCTAATTTTTGTATTTTTAGTAGAGATGGAGTTTCTCCATGTTGGTCAGGCTGGTCTCAAACTCCCGACCTCAGGTGATCTGCCCGCCTCAGCCTCCCAAAGTACTGAAATTAAAGGGGTGAGCCACTGCACCGGTTTTTAAAAGTAAAATATCTTCCAGCTGCTAGTATGTATCTAGTTTTTAACTGCCTCAGCGAGATTGCAAACAACTGTATTTCTACTGAACATGTGGTTTATTTAACAATAACATAATCTATTAGCATGTTTTAGGAGTGAGAATTGGTTCAAGAATTCTTTATAATATTTCAGAAACTCCAAGGAACACTGGAATCTTCCTGAATGTGTAGGTTTTATAAGACACTGAGGTCAATAAAAACCTCTGGTACCTTCTAAGGAGAAATTGAGCATCTTTTATTTTAAATCATTAAGAAGACTGAAACATCCTATAAGACAGTTTAACCACAGAAATACAAGAACTAAATTTTCTTCCCTTCCCTTTTTTTTTCCTTTATAGCTTAAAGGGAGCTGATGCTGGCAATGGGATCAGAGTGTTTGTACCTGACATCGGGATGTTCATTGCTAGTCTGACCATCTGGCTTCTCTGTAGAAACATTGTTCAGAAACCTGTGACAGATGAAGCAGCGCAGTGTAACCTGGAGTTTGAAAATGAAGAATTGGTAAATCCAACTCCATGTCTCTTCTTTGATTTCTGAGGAACTTGACCCATAATAAGTTGCAGAACTATGATAATAACAGCTGAGCATGCAGAGCACGTTATGATTCACAGTGCTTGACTTAACGTTAATAGTCACTTTGCATGACACTCTCGTGCAGTGCCAGTGAGCAGACACTCTGGTCCACACCTCAGTGATAAGGAGACAGGCTCAGGGGTGTTCATAGGTTAAGGGCCAGGCTTTGACCTACTACCCCAAACTATCACCTGGCATTATCTCAGAGACTGATCGTGTAAGGTTATGCATAGTGTTATGGTCCAACTGGTCTGGATACCTTAGTTATTGCAGAATATTTAAAGAAGTAACATCTGGTTGTTTTAGGGAAAAAAGCGAATTCCTCCTTGCAGGGCAGCTTTCCAGTCTGTGCAACTTGTCCTGCTCGGTAGAGTGGTCTTAACTTGGCATGCTTTGATAAAGTTGTTTTAAAGCACTCCAAGGGAGAAAAACATACATATTTGGAAAAGTGTGAGAATTTTAAAAAGGTAAAAATAATGATTGAAATGTATATTTGCTACCTGGCGGAAAGGTTTCAGGAGTAACTGTTGAATTGGCAGATTGTCACATTTTCACCCTTGGGTATGGGAGATGTCAGACAGCTCTCACACTGCCCCCTGACCTGCCTCAGGACACTGTTATGTTCTAACAACTGTACTGTGTTAGGTGAGATTAGGTAACATCAATTTAAAAAGTAATTGATTTATTAGTGGAAAGGTAATATTTACAAAGGAAAAAGTGATGAAAAATATTTGATTTGGACATTTGATGCAAAACACTTGTAAGTACTAAAGGTTTTCAATCATAAGCTTTGGAAAGATATTAAACTTGTAAAACTGAAGTTAATTGAAATTACTTATATTGAGAATGTTAACCACTAAGGCACTGAGGGAGGAAAATTCACACAGAAAATGATTTATGTGGTTCACAAAAAAGCAGACACTTGCCTTGTATGCTTATTTTAAAAACAATAAAGAGAGGGTCTAATTTAATAAATCTTTGCAAACTAGAAATGATATTGTCTAGCAGGCCACAGTGGCTCACCCCTGTAATCCAAGCACCTTGGGAGGCCAAGGTGGGCAGATCACCTGGAGTCAGGAATTTGAGACTAGTCTGACCAACATGTAGAAACCCTGTCTCTACTAAAAATACAAAAATTAGCTGAGCATGATGGCATGTGCCTGTAACTCTAGCCACTTAGGGACCTGAGGCAGCAGAATCGCTTGGACTCAGGACATGGAGGTTGCAGTGAGCTGAGATCGCACCACTGCGCCCCAACCTGGGTGACAGAGTGAGACTCCATCTCCAAAAAAAGAAAAGATATTGTCTAAAATTCTTATTCGTAAAAGGTAGGCAATCACCTTGCATATCAATATTCTGTTATTTTTAAGGCAAATGTTAAAATGATGCTTGGTGTAAAAGTTATTATAGTAAGGTCAAAGTCGCTACTAACTGCTTACATCTTACATTCAAGACTTCACACCATAAGACATGCATTAGTATCCTAAAAATGGAAGAGTGCTTTCTGTTCTTGTTGACATTACAATTTTAAGACAGAGGATTTAAATTTCAACTGTTTTTTACATTTATAGTTTGAAAATGACTTTACTTAAATAATCCTTACCAAAATTTGCCTAAGTTTGGTGAAAGTAAACCAGTAACTTTGGTTCTTCAGGCTGGGTATTTTTTATTTTTATTATTTATAAAGGCAAGATTTGTTGCTGTTGTTGTTGTTGTTGTTGTTGTTTAAGTCCTGGGATACATGTGCAGAAAGTGCAGGTTTGTTACATAGGTATACATGTGCTATGGTGGTTTGCTGCACCCATCAATCCATCATCCAGATTTCAAGCTTTTGTTTCTGACCCAGTCTTTATAATCTATAAACTATCTATCCTCATAGATAATAACTATAGAAGTAGGAGAAAGGATAATTATTGAAAGCTGAGTGGACTTAGAAGTCAGACTCACCCCAGTGTGTGATGCTGAGACAGTTTATTCTCTTCTTCTACAAAAGAGAGTTACTAATTCTATATCACATAGTTACTGTGAATGCTAAATAAAATATCTAGTGAAAAGCACCTGCCACAGTGCCTGCTCATTTTGCTTGCTTAAATAGATTTCTATTCGCTCTGCTCATTTTGTCCTTCTCCAATTTGAAAGGTAGTAGAGCAATGTCAAATTCCAATGTTCCTCTTAGAATTATAGAAACTTAAATAGGAAGACATTTCCTCTTAGAATTATAGAAACTTAAATGCGAAGATATTTTGAGGCCAACCCACTCAGTAAAAGAATCTCTTCTGTGCCATTCCTAACAGGTAACCATGATAAGTTACAAAGCTTCTTATAAAGAAAACTTATATGACCAAGGACAAACGCTCTTTGCCATAGTACTAAGAAAGCCTACGTTGATCAACAAAAAGCCATGGCTGTGAGGTCATGATTAGGTACTATACAGCTGATGAAGAAAATAACACAATGCAGTCACATGGGTTAATTCTAAAACCACATTTCCTTTCTGATTTTGATTTTCAGAGATAGATTTATGACTTTGCTTCCATTTGAAATTTGCTTGAATATGTAAGCCTTATGCATTATTAATCACATTATTTGAAGATAATAAGATGGACAGATACTCTAAACATTATTTATTAGGAACATTGAAAATACTAAATGTCCTAATTATGGCATTGTTTTCCTTCTCAGTTAAATTTGTTTGGGGCTATTTTAGATACTGATTTTTACTCTCTTGGCACATTCCAGCCCATCAGGTAGCCCAGGAGGAGCAGGGCGGGTGGGTGAATCTTCTGAGATTAATTCACAAGGAAAAATTGCTTCCATGTGACAATCTGGACTTGAATCTGAAAGGAATATAAGCACCTGGCCAAAATAAGCGGAGGATTTATTTTATTTTTGACACCACAACATACTTCCTGCTGCTTATAAATCTTGGCGTTTGCACTCCAGAATGTTTGGTTTTTGAGGATACTGGAAGAACAGTGTTTGCTGGCATTATTTCTTCTTTCATTTATCTCAATGGAGAAATGGCAGGATTAATCCACTGGTGCCTGGGAGAATTCCTTTTCAAATGCAGTGTTGTTTTAAAGCAGTAACTAATCCCTGGGAAAGACTCTCAGGTCTTCTGTAATCTTCACTGATTCGATAAGGCTCAAGTTTGGTGTTTTAAAGGTGTTCATAAATCCAAGGATTCCCCATAAAATCCCCAGGGGAAGTGGAGATGGCAGTGCAGTGGGAGCCTGTGCCTTGCTCCTGCATTTTACCAAGAGCCGACTTCAGAAAGGAAACACTTCTCCTCAAATGCCATCAAACGTTCTTTCTCGTCTAACACATCTGTGGTCTTGCTCACTTTAATTGAGAAGCAGATCTACAAATCAATCATAACTGGGAGAAAGATTCCTGTTCTGAAATCTTAAGAAGAGTTTTATTATGAAGATTAAATTGAGTAGAAAATAGTTATTTACATAATAAAACAATGTATAATTTCACGAAACTGGTATTATATAATCCTATGCTTACAACTCTTTCTAGCTATTACATGAGATTTGAGGCCTTATTTTTTAAAACAGTATTTTAATGTATTATTAAACCAAATTTCTGATAAATGGTTATTCAGTATGAATGGAAGTCATGACAGCTTGTGTAAAGAGGCATCTTCTTAACAGTCTGACAAGTCAAATATGAAGGATAAAAAGAATATTCCATTATAAGTCATCCCCATCTGCTAAAAATTCAGGGATGCAAAATTAAGTTCTGCTGATGTTATTTGGAAATTTATTCTGAACCTCAAAGATTGCACCTTGCTTTCTAATTCCTAGTTTTCTTTAGCCTATCACAACATCTACATTCTAGCACGTGATATGACCAAATGGGCTGTGCTTCAAGTCTCAACTCTGAGGTTCAAGTTGCTGCTATTTTAAAGAGCAAGAGACAAAGAGTGAAAGAAATCAGTCATTTTATTGTCATCTTATAATTAGGCTTTCAACATCTGCTCAGTTTTAGCCTGAGATTTAGTTCAAAGTCTCCTGCTTTAAACTTCCTGGATCCTATTTCTTCAAGCACACAGACTTGATCATTTGAAACATGGAACCAGTCAGAATGGTAAGAAGCTGAATGGCTGCCCAGATGCCTTGCAAACCTTGCACTTCATGACTTAGGGTGAATGAAAAGCCTTCTTTGTGGTTGTCCTAAAGGCTGTCACTGCCAATCTTATTGGTAAAGTAGGTGACTCCCTTCGTTGGCCTTTAAGGTCATTTTCAGAAACTGGGCAAAACTTCCTGTCCTACATACCTCAAAATGCCGGACACTTGGTCTGCCTTCTTGGGGTGAAACACATCCACAATTTGGGCAAAACTTTTAATTCTAGCAGTTTTAGATGTCATTAGTTTAAATAGAAGAGAGGATTTTTTATTGGAGGAAGTCATGGACCTATTTATTGTCTTCTGGAAAGTTTTTGTATTTATCACAGACTAGTTTACTTTGCATCTATGACTGACTTTATTCCCCCAGAGTCTTCCAGCCACATCCTAGGTCACCAGATGAGAGCATGGATGCCCACTTATCCAGTCCTCTGATATCAACACACCTGTGGAACAGGCCCTTGAGACAGTCAGTCAGAGCCATCTTCGTTGCATAGAAAGGAAGGGATATTATTATTGGCAATATGTTCATTGAGTGGACATTGCCTAGCATGGATTTGAATATACAACTCATTATAAAAATGATTTAAAGAATTAGCAGAGAGGAAATCAGCTAAAGTATCTTTAAACTATTAAAATGAAATCATTATGGATTAATCTTCATTTTTATTTCACCCATTTTTAAATTCATTTAGCAACCTTTAACAGCTTGTACCTCTTCTCTGCCTTTTTCAGAGAATCAAAGCTCCAAAAAAGCCTTTCAGCTTTAACAATCTTTTTAGATTAATATTTTTACAATTTCTTGGAATATGTTGTTCTATCTTTGTAGCATTGGTAGGTGACTTCATGCATTTGAATTGCAAATAACCACAAATATCACATGGAAAACTTGTGTGAGGCAATTGCAGAGCTCCTGTGTTCCTTTCTTGGGTATAGAGTAGGCAGTAAGGGCTGAGATGAGAGGAACCAGAGTCCCACCTCTCATGCCATCTGCCTTAACTCCAGAGAACCTGCAACACTCAAGGAATCCCAGTCACTTCTTTGTCTTTCTTTTCTCCTTTAATTTGTAAATACCCCTGATATAGAATTTTCACCCACTTAATGTAAATTAGTTTCCCATATTGCTTTGAAAATATTGCTCATATGTCTGGGAGCAGGAGATACAGCTCCTGCCCCTACCTCTACTCATTTTTCCCACTGACTTCCCCATCAAGGTTAATAGAAGCTCCATCTACCCAACTGCTTGAGTCAGAAACACTGATGTAATTTCTTGGGGCCTTCCTTTATCAGTCACCACCAATAAATCCTTTGACTTCTACCTTCAAATTCTCTCTGAAATCAGTCCACTTTTCTCTTCTCACTGCCACAATAGTCAACAAGCAGCCATAGCCTTTCAGCTAGGCCTGGAAATATGCCCTAAATGGATCTCCCCATTTCCAGCTTCTCTTCTTACCCTATCCAATTGATACTGCACACACATCTGGATTATTCTTGTAAAATTAAAATGAAATTATGCCACTTCCCTAGATAAAAACACTTCTTTGGTTTCACCTTAACTTACAATAAAATTCAGTCTCTTGATCTTGATGCTCATGGCTCTGCATGGTTTGGCCACATCCTACCTTCATGTCCTCACCCTGTGCTTTTTCCCTACTCCCTCACTGTGCTTAGCCACTCTGCCCTTCTGTCTGTATCTACATGGGGTAAGCTCTCTTCCTGCTGGGTCTCTTCCAAGCAGTTCATTCTCATGCAGATGTCTTCTCCCCACTCTTGTTCTTTTGGACTCTGTTGTCTAGTTTGCTCTTGCACAGATGCTCTTCTCCCCACTCTTGTCTTTCTTGTGTTCTGCTGTGCAATTCACTCTTGTGCAGATATTCTTCTCCCCACTCTTGTCTTTCTGGGATTCTGCTGTGCAGTTCACTCTTGTACAGGTATTCTTCACCTCACTCTTGTCCTTCTGGGACTCTGCTGTGCAGTTCACTCTTGTACAGATGTTCTTATCCCCATTCTTGTTCTTTTGGGGCTCTGCTATGTAGTTCACTCTTGCACTAATGTTCTTCTTTCCACTCTTGTTCTTCTGAGGCTTTGCTGTGTAGTTCACTCTTGCATAGATATTCTTCTCCTCACTCTTGTCCCTCTGGTGTTCTACTGTTTAGTTCACTATTGTACAGATGCTCTTCTCCCTCTTTTCTTTCTGGAGTTCTGCTGTGTAGCTCGCTTTTGTATGGATGCACTTATTCCCACCCTTACCCTTCTGGGGCTTTGTCAGGGCACACTTATATATAGGCAAACCTCTCTTGATTGACTATTTCTTATTAGGGCTTCAGAGAAGGATTTTTTAAAAAAATCTATGGGCATGTTTATTTATTCAGTATGTCCTTACTGAGGGCCTACTATGTTCCAGGCTAAACAAAAACTAATATTTAATGAGAATTATTATTATTATTAATTTATAGTGAGTTGATTTTTTAAAATTATACTTTAAGTTCTGGGGTACATGTGCAGGTCATGCAGGATTGTTACACAGGTATACACATGCCATGGTGGTTTGCTGCATCCATTCCCCCATCACCTATATTAGGTGTTTCTCCTAATGTTATCCCTCCCCAATCCCCTAACACCCTGCTATCCCCCTAGCAGGGTGTTAGGGGATTGGGGAGGGATAACATCACTCCCTACTCTGTGATGTTCCCCTCCCTGTGTCCATGTGTTCTTATTGTTCAGCAACTACTTACGAGTGAGAACATGTGCTGTTTGGTTTTCTGTTCTTAACAAGAATTATTTTTTTGTTTTGTTTTCTTGCTTTGCTTGCCAAGACTTTTATCCTTTTAAAAAAAAAATCATATTTACCTCAGGAAAAACTAGACTAGGTCATTTCAAATACCTGTTAGTCAGATATAATCCCTTTTTTCTCTCAATGTCCATAGGACCTTATATTCTCAATTTATAAGTCATTATATCTTCCCTGGATGATTACTGGGGTCCCCCAGAAAACCACTGGGGTCCCATGTGGATTTTCATTTGTTATCCCACGCTGGACCTAGCACTGTGCTTGAAGCAGAGGCTAGCCTTGGTTAAAAAAGTGCTGAGTAGAGGGAGGAATAGACGGATGAGAATGGAAGGAATACTGTTGATTCTGAAACAGTACCATCTCTGCTCAATATTTTGACACCTTCATATCAAAGATATGAGTTTTGTTTGCATCTTAGTCTATCGCAAATAGTTTCATGGGTTCCAAATCTTTCTGGAAACTTATGAGCATCAAGAAGGACTTAAAATGCTGCTTTTGTCATCAATGTATAATTTTTTTATTTCTAAAGTAAGTACCAGGCTGAATCATTTAGAATAGCTACACTCAGCTGGTTCCTACAAGAGAAAATAGGTGGTGCAGGGTGAGCAGTAATCTCTGGAACTAATGGTGAACTGAGTAGATGATATAGGGGTGTACATGTGTGTGTGTCACTGCTGATTTGTTTTGATTGTTTGATTGTTTGAGTGTTCCATTAAGTGATTTTTACAAAAATATCTTAAAGAAGAAAGCCTTTAAAATAAACAGTCAATTGTATTTGGCTACTCTACATTGTTGTTCATTTCCCTTTCAAATACTGTTCAGATGATTCTTACAGACTATTGCCATTCTAAGTAGGTGAATTAACCTGGGAAGTTTTTAGAAGTTCAAGTGCAGGGTCAGAATAGTTCTCAGACCTATGAAGTCTGAATCCCAGGGGTAGGGGAGTATGTGTGGTAGGAATTAGACTACTTTTTTTCAAAGCTCCACAGATCCTTTAGGCATTGGTCTAATTGACCACTGGCAGCTGATTCAGTTTGTCCTTCCCTGTCCTTTATTAGACTTTAATTGTTTTGTTGGTGGTGGCTGAAAGCAACACCTATATACTCGCTTTTCCAAATGAAATAGAGGCTGCTTAAGCTGATTTTATGAGTTTGAAAAAATAATCTTCCCAAAACAAATCTAGCAACAGAGGTGAACCCATTATGTTAAGATAAATTGTTAACTTTTAATCATAAACAATGAAAAAACAACTGGTGACACTTTGGAAAATTCTCCTTTTGTCTCCCAGATCTTTTGGCTCATTATACATGACTTTGATACACTCTCATAGAAATGTTTTTAAAAGCTTGGTTTTAACCGTGAAGAAGAGAAAAATAGATTCAGCTGCATGAAAAGCTCTGCTCTGAGGTCCAAAGCTTGACTAAAACCTAAAGGAGGTTCCAGAGATAAATTACTTCAATCTATTTTCTCAATAAGGGAGTCTGCTAGGATATGATTCAAACAAAATATTTTCAAATTGTGCCTATTCAGTTGAACCCCTATGGAGAATCATTGATCAGTGGTTGCCAGTGTCAGCCAGGGCATGGATTCTAGAGGGGCTGCTTCAGATCACTGCAGAGAGTACTTTAATCATACAGATTCCTGTAATTCATTTCATTAATTTCTTATTTAGTAAGTTTGAGTCTGAGCCTGGTCATCTGCCCTCTTAAAGGTTATTCTTAGTATTTATTTCAACCCAGTTGGATTTTTACGGTGCTTGGGAGTAATGAAACATGGATGTTTGAGTCCTATCAAAAGTGATTTATTATGTCTTCTTTGCCCAAAATTGAGTGGAAATCATGGTGGATATCATGCCTTAATGGAATCAGTGCTCCTTTAGCATGAGAAGGTGTTATGGGATGAGATGCAGAAATACAAAGGTTTAGATCTCATCTCATTGTGGGATGAGAGCTTTGTGTTTAGGTCTTTATTCAGGACCTTAACAGAGAACAGGCTGGCTTTGTATAAAGTTGATTTCATAACACCTAGAGCTTCCTTATGTGAAATGAGAGATGCTACACTAATACGTTATCAAATGTTGAAATCAGCAACTTTTATCTATGTATTTTTTCTAGTATTCAACTATTATTATTTTATTTTTAATTGACAAATAGCAATATATATAGTATATATTTATGGGGTACAATATGGTGTTTTGATACATATATACATTGTGGAATGAGCAAATCAGGTTAATTAGCATATTTATCATCTCAAATACTTATTATTTATTTGTGTTGAGGACATTTAAAATCCTCTCGTTTAATTATTTTATTTTTTATTATTTTATTTCATTTTTATATATTTTTTGAGATGGAGTCTCATTCTGTCCCCCAGGCTGGAGTGCAGTGGTGTCATCTCTGCTCACTGCAAGCTCTGCCTCCGAGATTCCAGAGATTCTCCTCCCTCAGCCTCCTGAGTAGCTGGGATTACAGGCGTGCACCACCGTGCCCAGTTAATTTTTGTATTTTAGTAGAGACATGGTTTCACCATGTTGGCCAGGCTGGTCTCAAACTCCTGACCTCAGGTGATCCTCCTGCCTCGACCTCCCAAAGTGCTGTGATTACAGGCATGAGCCACCAAGCCCAGACAACTATTTTGAAATATCCATTAATAACTACAGTTAACAGGCAGTGCAATAGACCTCCCCAAATCATTCTTCATGTCTAAGTGAGATTTTGTACCTGCTTGATCAGCATCTCCCGTTTCCAGGTCACCCGCCTCCTTCCCTAGCCTCTGGTAACTACTCCCTTTCTCTCTACCTCTATCAGTGAAACTTCCTTAGATTCCACATATAAGTGAGATCATGCCTTGTTTGTCTTTCTGTGCCTGGATTATTTCAATTAGCATACTCTTCTTTAGATTCATGCATGTTGTTGCAAATAACAAGATTTCCTGTTGAAATCAGGAATTTTTAAAAAGGCAAGATAAAGGACTTAAATGTCTTTAAATAAGTTTTAGATTTTGACATGATCAGTAATCTGTGTAATCATTTATTTGACTTTTTAAACTGTAAATAGTTTATTTTGTCTTCAGGTTCTAAGACAGCTCAGGAACCAAGGGAGTTAAATCTTTATTTACAGCTTCCCCTCGTCCTTAGCGTCAAGGCCAGATTGATGTTTTGTTCCAATGCAGGGACAGCTTACAGTCCCAGCAAGCAAGACTGCCTATTAGTAAACATGTGAGTCCATGGTCTTTCAGAGCGTCAGTGTTTATACTTCAGCAGACGAATCACTTGGGGGAAAAAAGCCTGCCTGTTAATAAGCCAGCCTGATGTGACTAATGGCAGTTCTGGCCCTGACCTACCAGGACAGTAGGGGCTCACACAGTCTAACCTGTCTTGCTCTTGGCTCTCAGCTTGGCAAATTTAAAAAGCATTTCCAACTGACAGCCCCAGGAATTTCTGTATAAAAATGCTGAAAAACCTAAAGTACAGTGGTATGTTTATAAAAATCACAAAGGCCCAGTCCTGCCTAAGACAGGTCGGGGAAATGCATTTGTATAACCTCACAAAGGCATCTTGATGGGAGATTTCTATTTGATTTAATCTACATCCATAGCAATTCTATAATTGAATAAGAACAAATTTATTATGAAAGTCACAGGTGTGTTTCTGACTGTGACCCAGGCAGCCCTGGTTGTGTTCTTTCTTTTGCTTCTTTTTCAAGTGCAGTGACTAAAGGTTTTGGCCAAACTTCCTTCCTAGAGGGAGATTTTTAATATGTTGCTCACCTGTTGTAATGGGGAAAGAAGCAACAGATGCCTGATGAGCAGGTTGTTTGTGTGTTGATGATGGTGTGGGTGTCCTTGGGATAGCTCTGGTAGGTGGATTTCTTTCTGGGGAGATGGAGTAGGCTGAATGGAAGAGCTGCCCTGGGATCCAGGCCTCAGGAGCTGGAGAAGGCATCCCAGGAGTGCAGAGGGTAGGGGGAGACAGCCTGTCCCACAGCAAAGAGGCAAAGAGAGCCTGTGGATTCTGGGTTCTGCTAATCACTTCTTGCAAGGAATGCTGACAGGCAAGGAGATGACATAAGCCTGGAAGGGCAGAGTGGTCTCAGGGGCAGTAGCACCTGGAGGAGGGCCATCTCTGTATTCCCTCCAGGTAACCTCATTAGGCCACTGACCTTAAAACCGTCATGTGCTGGTGAATTTCAAAGAGTCTTCTTCAGCTCCCTCCCCTCTCTGATACTCCAGACTTCTGTACTAGCTGCCTACTGGATGCCTCCAAAAAGAATGCCTGAATGGAGTATCAGAACTGAATTTTCAAAACAGAAATGTGGACTCTCAGTCTCCAACCTGCCTCCCTCCTGGCTGTCCTCATAATGACAATAAAAACAAAAATAGAGGAGTGGCCTCTGATTCTCCTCTATCCCTCCTTCCCACTTTAAACTTTCTAGCTGGTCCTACTAATCTGACCTCCAAAATAGACTTCAAAGACAGGATCTTCACTTCAGCCCCACCACTCCCACCCTTCTCCTCCAGCGCAGACATTACCTCCTTGCTGCTACCTCTCTATGCTCCACCCCAGGCAGCAACTAGAGTTGCTATAGAGGGGCAAATTATGTGTGCCCCTCATTAGACAGAGTGGTTGGAGATCAAAGTCTGATTCGAATAGGTTCAAGAGAAATTAGGTATGGGAGCATTTTTACTATAAATTGAGTGGTGAGTCTAGTGTACTCTTCTGGAGAGTTTCACCTTACGAGACAAATGTGGGATGAAAGGGTATGCTTCTCTAAGGTGAGATAGCACGGTGCCCTTGCCGGTTAACGGGGTGATCCAGGAGAAAGCAAGCACATTGTGATGCAGGAGAGAGAGCCAGGATGGCTGGGCTGTTCTCTCCCTGGTGTCCTGAGCAGATGGGATGCAGTCACTGTGGCTGGAGCACATGCAGCTCATCCTGTTACAAGAGAAAGGCAGAGTGTGTGCATGGCAGGCTGGCTGCAGGTGGGTGGTCTGATGTACTGGCTGGAGTTGGCAACTCCTCTCTGGGAGCAGTAGAAAGCAAGGCGATCCACTGAGGATTAGATGGGAAGTGTTCTCTAGGGGAGTGGAAGTAACCATGGGCCTGGGGACACTTACTCTCTTTCTGCACACACCACAAAGCCTTGACCAGCTCTTTCCTCCACCTGGAATGCACTTTTCCAGAACTTGCACAGGGCTCGTAACTTTGTGACATTCAGATTGTAACTTAAATGTCACCTACTCAGAGAGGCTTTCCTTGACCTCTGAATCTGAAACAGCCACACAGTTTATTACTATCACATCACACTATTCGACTTCTCTGAATAGCGTTTATGACTGTGAAATATTTAGCTGGTTAGTATTTTACTTGTTTACGTGTTTATTGCTTTATCTCTTCCTATAGATGCTAGGACACCCTAGGCCTTGTATGGATAGAAAAATCTTATTGATTGAGCCTGAGATGTTCCTTTTTCTTCAGGAAAAAAAAAATACAAATATGTCATGATAAAATACAGTAGAAGTCAACTTGACGTGTCCCAGGATTAAATCTGTGTGTGTGTGTGTGTGTGTGTGTGTGTGTGTGTGTGTGTGTGTGTGTGTGTAGGTGGGTGGAGAGCTGGCTGGGTGCCTCCTGTAGCCTTGGCTCATCAACAGTCAACTCCAGTCGCTCACCGTGTGCACCCTCCTGGACACACAGAAGGCCTCTGAGTCCTGAAGGCCTCTCCATGCTTCACTTGAATTTGGCACTGGCTCTCCAGTGCCTGCCTTCCTCCTGTGGAGTTAGACACCATCAGTGAGTATTATGTAACTATCTGAACTAAATATATCAAAAAAGAATCATTAAAAATCGGAAAATGGAGAGGCTAGACCCTTCCCTTTAAGTCTTAAATAGATGCCTGAACTGGGCTTAACAATAGTTTCTTAGCTTAGTGAGAGACTAAAGATATGAAGTCTGTCGGCCTAGGGAAAAATACACACAAAGTTTCATGCCTCTCAAGCAGACTCCTTTTCCCTTAAGGTGATGGCTTTATTTATTATTTGTTTTTTTTTTAAGCCCTTCTATGGAAACATTCTAATCAGCCAAAATTATTTTTTAAACACAAAACAAACAAAAATGCCTTAGCATACCCAATTTAAAATAATATGTGGAAATGTGCATATGTGCTGGTGCACGTATTTACTCCCTAAATCCCTGCTGATAGCACTGAGGGGCTGTGCTGCCCAGGCTTGAATCAGTGTGTCATTCTCTGAAAGGATAAGATAGGAAGCAGCTCTATATTTAGCCAAGACACCCAAGACTGTTCATCCTTCCACGGTCAGGAAATATGGAAATAGCGAACAAAGATAAACTTCAGAAAGAAACCGAATTTCCTACACACTGTTTGGCCCCACCCTTTCAGTCAAAGAGTGGTTTCAGTCAAAGCCATGAGAGTTTTATCAAACCTCCTATCTCCTTGGTGGCCAACTCTGTAAATTTGAAGCCCCAAACCCAGATTGATCCAAACTAAACTTGTTAATAGATGTTTCAGACAGTTTCTTCTTTGCCTATATATTAAAAAATAAGCACAAATAGGGAACATGACATCTTATTAGGGACCCTATAATTGTGATGTTTCCTATTTATGTTTACTTCTTCAAGAAAGATCAAAGTTACTTGGGCTTATATAGAGATTATCAGACACCTGGGGGGAATGAACTGGTTGTCTGCCTTTTTTTCCTGATCTGTGAAATTCACTGCATTGACCCATGAATCAGAAGCTCTATAATCTGCCGGCTGGATAGGCAGAGTCCTGGACTCAAGTGTTTTCTGTTTGTCATTTATTTAGGCTGAAGGGGAAAAAATTGATTCAGAAGAGGCACTGATCTATGAAGAGGATTTAGAGGGAGGAGATGGTGTTGAAGGCGAGTTGGAAGAAAGCACAAAGTTAAAAATGTTCCGCAGGCTTGCCTTTGTGGCCTCCAAGCTCAAGGAGTTCATTGGCAACATGATCACCACTGCTGGGAAAGTGGTTGTTACCATCTTACTGGGCTCCTCGGGTGAGTGTCTCCCACGCTGGCTGCACGTCATAAAAGGCACAAGCAGTGCTTTGGTGAATGTGAGAAGTGCTTGAAGAGAAAATGAAGGAAACAATCTATACTGCAGCATGAAAATAATAACTGTAGCTCTTGTAAAAGTGACCACATGTACAAACCACACAAAATAATTTTTCCTGTTCAGTTCTAGTTTTGATGTTTTTAGATGGTTTCTGTTAACCTCTGCAAAATAATCTTTTTCTATATATGCTAAGCGAATCCACTTTCTAGGTTTAGATTAGAATAACAACAATCCTCTTCCTTAGAGCTTTGGAATGGTGACCTGCTACAGTTAACAATGTGTGTGTACCCATCGCAAGCCATATTGTGGGCTCTGGAGGCCTGTCTGCTTACGCGAGTCCACAGTCACCTTAATATAACTCTCCAGGAAAGACTATTTTTCTTCCTAAGTTAGATTGTAATCTTCTAGTACAGACGCTCACTTCCTTTAAATTTTGGTCTTGGACCACTTATTCCATAATAATGTTATCTTGATCTTTTCCCTCCTTCCATTCCACTGCTCACCACTGCTCCAGAGCTACGAGGGGCATATTAGACTCAAGCAAACTGCAAAAATGCAGCAACTTAGCTGTTTTTTAATAGGGGAAAAAATGGGGGAAAAGATAGTAGAATTTCTCAAGAAATAAACCACAACATTTTAATGAGGAGTCATTCAAAATGCCCAATAAAACAGACTCCTTTTGTCTTAAGATGATGGCTTTATTATTGGCCAGGAGCAGTGGCTCACGCCTGTAATCCCAGCCCTTTGGAAGGCCAAGGAGGGAGGATCACATGAGTCCAGGAGTTCAAGACCAGCCAAAGCAACAAGGTGAAATCCCATCTGTACAAAAAATAAAATAAAATAAAAATGAGCAGGGCACACCGAGAGTTTAACTGGCCAGGATGTACTAGTTAACTAAAAAAAAAAAGGAGTAAATTATTATAAAGAAAATGGTGTCAGGAAAGGTTGAAATAGACACACAGGTACATGAATTCTTGAAAATTTGGGAGAAGTAGAAAGATGGAAACAGGTAAGTAAATGTGCAAATGCTGCTGGCAAGAGAAATAGATACTTAGTTCAAACGCCACAGGTGGAATGTTTTAATCATCTGGTATATCCTTGTATTTACAAAATTATCACTTCTTATGTGACTTTTTCCACAATAAATATAGCATTAATTTTTATTATACAAATGAAATACGATTATTAAAAATTATTATTTTCAAATGCCTAAAAGCACATGAAGGAAAGTCACATAATTTCCAGTAGTCAGCGTTCACTGAATGATAAGTGAATTTCCAGTTTCAGCTGACTTTCTGTGATTATGTTTCTTTTCCTTAGGTATGATGTTGCCATCTTTGACGTCATCTGTGTATTTTTTTGTATTTTTGGGTCTGTGTACCTGGTGGTCCTGGTGCCGGACATTTGACCCATTGCTATTCAGCTGTCTCTGTGTTCTGCTGGCTATTTTCACTGCTGGACATTTGATTGGACTTTATTTATACCAGTTCCAGTTCTTTCAAGAAGCAGTTCCACCCAATGACTACTACGCAAGGTAAGAGAAATTCTTATGGCATTTCAAAGAAAACTTGTTGCCCCTATGCATTTGGGACCTTGGTCTGGCATTGTGAATTTACAGGGAGGGTTCTTGATGGCAGGCAATTGCTGTGTTAAGTAAAGATTTTGTGGGGGTGGGTGAGGCAGTCTAGCACTTTCATTGTATTGGATGACACAGTCTGGAAGGAAGATAGTGGTCTCCTCAGATGGAGATGTTGCTGGGATGTAGGAAGATAGGGAGCTGTCACAGGCAGATATAAAACAGACATTGCGTCTCAGCTGGGGAAGAAGATTCAGGAAGAACGTTTTGCAGCAAAGAACAGTAAGGACGTGCCACAGCATCCAGCTAGAAAGGTATCTCATGGGCCCAATATCTGAAAACCAATTGAGCATCAGAAACAATAACTAATTATAAAAACTTAAAAATAAAAGTCCCAGCCTGGGCAACATAGTGAAACCCCACCTCTACAAAAAAATTAGCTGGGCATGAGAGCACACACCTGTGATCCCAGCTACTCAGGAGGCTGAGGTGGAAGGATCACCCGATCCTGGGAGGTCAAGGCTGCAGTGAGCCATGATCACATCACTGCACTCCAGCCTGGGTGACAGAGTGAGAACCTGTCTCAAAACAAATAAATAAAGAAATAAAAATGAAAATATGTAAGTCCCTGACATGAAAGAGAAAGGGAGAGAGAGGGAGAGAGAAACATCGAATACTTTGCTTCAGTTTGGAGATGACTATTACACCAAATCGTTACTATGAAAATGAGAATTAAAGGTAAAGAAGCCAGCATTTACTTTGACTGGTAATAAGTCATTCTCAGTGAAGGAGAGAAAACTTCTCCATACGGGTCAATGTTAAATAGTGATAGGCAAATTCTCTAAAATAGAATTAGAGAATTACTATTCATCAGCCCTTAATGAAATATTCTATTATGGCCACACCTGACATAATTACTCTAAAGGTTGTGGTGGTTGCATAATGGCAAAGTCTAACCTTGTTGAGGCTTGCTAATTGCAAATAAAAAAATAAAATCTTTACAAAGGTGTGGTCAATACCTTGAGGAATTGATTGAAATCAACATTATCAAAAATGAGATAGCTCAACATTTCACACCTATCAGTGTGATGCAATAGATGAGATATACAACATGATGTTGTTAAGGCTTTTGACCTAACCTCCCATTTACACAAAATATAAAGGCTAGGAAACAATTTAAATAGCTCTGCAAGAAAAACAATAAAAAAAATTCAACATGTGGATTCTGCAAGGCAAATGAATGTGTCTTTTAAAATATTAGCATGAAAAAGAGGCCTGCGTGGAGAGTAGAGGCAGTAACTGTCTAGCTGAGAGGAGAACAGGAGATACTTAAACATGTGTGGAGTCCAGCAGTCGATCAGATCCTGGTTCAACAACAAATTTTTAAAATTTATTTTGGGGGTAAATCAGGGAAATTTTAATGTTCCTTGGATATTAACTGATAGTAAAGGATTATTGCTGATTTCTTAGGTGTATGATGGTTTTGTGGGTAGACAGAAAAATACCATTTTTTTAGGAGATACTCAGTGAATTAATTTATAAATGACGTGCTGTATGTTTGCAACTTAAAAGTGGTTTAACAACAAATATAATAGATTGATAGATACAAACATACATAGATACATACATAGGAATAATTAACAGATATATACACAGGAATAGTTAACAGACAAATAAACTTATTTAAACTAGGTGATCCGTATGGGGTTATCCATTATCCTATTTGAACTTTTCTTTGTATAGGGAAAGGTTCATAATTGACAGTTCCAGAAAAAAGTAAGGGGACAGAAATGGTAGTGTCAGCATTTCAATGGGAACATATCTGAGATATGTTCAATGGAACATATCTGAGTCACGCAGCACCAAAGTATGTTACTGGCAGCAAATCCACATGGGTCTGCTGCAACCTCAATTTTTGCTTCCTTAGAAAAAAGAATTCTACTGAGGTGCATAAGGCAGGAGAGACTGAGGCAAGTTTTCCAGTAGGAATGAATGAAAACTTATAAAAAGCTTTAGAGCAGGAAGGAAAGGAAGTGAAATACACTTGAAAGAGGGCTAAGCAGGTGACTTGAGAGATCAAGTGCATGGTTTGACATTTGACTGGGGTTTTATACATTGGCATGCTTTCAGGGTCTTGCGTCCCTTTTCCCCTGATTCTTTCCTGGGAGTGGGCTGTCTCCATGCACAGTGGCCTGCCAGCCCTTGGGAGCAGTTGCATGTACAGTGTGTCTACTGGAGTTGTGTGCATGCTTACTTGAAGCATTCTTCCCTTACCAGTCAAATGCTCCTACAAGGTCATATGCCAGTTAAACTGCCGTTTTACCTCTTAGTGTACATGCTTGTGCCCACTCACCCAACTCCTGAGATCTTATCAGGAAGCTGTTGATCACGAGTTTTGTTTTGTTTTGTTTTTTCTATATATTAGAAGACCCCCTTTCGCTGGCCCCAGCTGCAACCAATTATTATTTTACAGAAACAATGTAACAATCTCCTGACCAGGTCTCCTGACATTCCTAGTTGGTGGGTAGAGGGGCCCTCTCCTGCCCCACTCATGCCTGACCACCTACCTACTGTAACAGTAGAAGAGGTTGTGTGTTAGGTGAAGACAGTGCCAGATTTCTCTCTGTTTTGCCTCTGGGTGGTAACATAGTGCTTCTTGTCTTCTTGTTGAGAAATGAGGAACCCAAACTTTTTAAAAGCGTGAATAATATTACCATACCAGCAATACAAGTTTGCATCCTTCTTTCAAGAGATCATAATGTGGTTTTGATGTGCTAGTAAATTATAAAGACAGAATGTGTGGGAGGGCCCAGTGGCCTTGCTTTGATTGATTGATGTGTAAATTGGTCGTGGTAAAACTAGTTGTGGCTGTGTCTATACAGTGCTAACAGAGAGAGAGAGAGAGAGAGAGAGAGAGAGAGAGAGAGAGAGAGCTATTCAGTCAAATCCTAAGACCACTTAAATTCAGTTAAAATAAGTAAAAGTTGATGCCGAATACACACATACATACCCACCCACACACACCGTCTACCTCATTCTAAATCCAGTTGGCTCAGCTGATTGTATTAGCCTGGAAACAGGAGAAAAGCAATTCAGTCTAATAAGAGAAGAACTTTAAACTGACACAGTAAATCTGGGGAGCCTCTTTAATAGTGCATATTCACATAATATTTACTTTAGGCAGAAGTGAATAAATGCTAAATTTCTGTGCAGACATTATTTCTAGACTAAATTAATGCTTTCTTAGTTTGTTTTAAACATTTAATTTTTGGTTTATTGAACGCATATAGAAAAAAGTTTTATACTGCTGAAAGAACTGCCTTTTAGAGGATGACTTAATTGAAAATGTAAATATCCTCTGTAGGGCAGAAGTTTTTTGGTTTTTAGTTTATTCTTCCTACTGGCTTAAGGACCTTGTATGCCATCTAGCGGCTGAGCGTAGAAAATGCAAAGAATATTCAGAGTTACCTCGAAAAGGCTGGATCAAGCAAACTTTCTCTGTAAAGCTCAGTAAATATTTAAGGCTTTGAGGACCATATGCTCTTTGTCACAATTCTTTCAAGAAGTCATTATAATGTGAAATCAGCTGGGCATTACGTAAAAAACCAAGCAGGGTTGTGTTCCAGTAAAACTACGAACACTGAAATTTTCATATTCCTTTTTACATTTCATGAAATATTTTTTCCTTTGATTTTTCCCCATCCATTAAAAAATGTAAAAATCATTATTAACTCATAAATGGTACCAAAACAGGCACTGAACCACACTTGGCCCAGGGGCCGTAATTTGTCACCTTACGGTATAGATGAATAACAGCATTAATAGTGTAATAAAATCATATTTGCTCCTCATTTGAACTGTCATAAACCTAAAATTATAATTTATTACAGACATCTTGGTACATCAACCCCTTAACAATTTAAAAGGTCTGTTATTATAATCTCATAGAATAAAAGTCATTGGAAGTTAAGTTGCTTATCAGGGAATAGAAAATGTGAGCTAGACAATGCAATGTGTAAACTTTCTTGTAGATTTCCTCCCCATTAACTTGGCAATAACAGGACATTACATCTTATTCCCTTAAAGAGTGGAAATTTTCGCCTTTAAACCATAGCTTTATTCTAAGGCATAATTTCAGTGTATTGTTGTTAACCCCATACTCTGAGTTGGAATAAAACAAACTGCAGACTGGCAAAAAGAAAGAAAGAGAGAAAGAGAGAGAGAGAGGGAGGGAGAGAAGAAGGCAGGGAAGGAAAGAGAGAGAGAAAGAGAGAAAGAGAAAGAAGGAAACAAATATACAAACAAAGAAAAAAAGAAAAAACAAAGAACCAAAGAATGAAAATCACCATGTGTGCGTGTTTATCACAAATTTCATAACCACAGAGACTCCAGGCCTTATATCTCACTTTCTGGATAGATAAAGCTGCCCTTAAAACAGGCCAAGGAATTTTTATCTTCTCGTAAGCTTCAAATGTGTTCTCTGGTAAGAATTCACCTTATTTTTAGAGACATTGAATTGATTTTTTTTGTCACACTGTTATACTAAACATATGTTTTTTGGTGATTTGGAAAAATAAAATATCAAGGAAAAAAACACTTAAAAATGTAATCTTTATGCCCAGAAATAAATACTATTGCTTTTTGGCCAGACTTTTTCAGTATCTTTCTTATGTCTATAGGTACTTTTTAAAAAGAAATTTTGAGTCATACTGCACATACTAATTTATAATTTGCTTTATTCACATAAGGTGTGCATTTTCCTATCTTATAAAGTGTTCTAAAATGTAATTTTCATAAAGCGTAAAGTGATTATGTAGCTATACTATAACTTAGTCAACCCCTGAGTTTTAACCACGTAGATTATTTCACATTTTGGTCTCATGAATAATGCTGCAATGAGTGCCTACATTACTTCTAAATCCAAACAAAACTTATGATGAGCAAGTTGCAACCCCACGTCCTCCCAGCTGTGAAAGAGCCTCTGCAGGGCTGTGGGGTGCTTGCTTCTGCTGGAGGATGCACAGGTGTCCAGGTCCTAGGCCGACATAAAGTTAACTAACGTACTGGTTTGCCATGCCCTTCCCATGCAGATGTTGTAAACTGAAATCCCATGCCTATGTGTGGCACAGGGCTGGGGTTTCATTTTTCTCTAGGGTGATCCCTTCTTTTCACCCGATGGTCCCAAAACATCATATGCTTCTTTCCAGCTTCATCTATACATGTGGTAGAGTTTTTGCATTACTTTTATCCAGGGGAGGGTGAGAATTAGTGATTTCCTTCCACTTGTTCACACAGGTATGGCATGAGCATATTTTCCAAAACAAAATGTAGGACTTATTATGTGATGAACATGTGTGTACTTATGGGGAGGTTAAGACACTGGGTCTGAAATTGAGGTTATTCTTCCCAAATCTGAAGTACTGTAGTCTATTATAACAACAACAAAAAAATCAGTGACCGCACTCAGAAGCTGATCCAGCAGAATAAAGCTTCAAAGTGAATCCACATAACTAAATATAAGACCAGTAATACACCATTCCAAACAGTCTGTTTAAAAGAATAGAAGCCTATGACAGCTGTTTTTCTGGCAAGTCTCCCGAAGAAAAGTGGTGAACTAAACAAAATTTGCCTCAGCTAATGCAAAGTGTAGTTTCTTCCAAAGGTTTTGTATTTTCATAGGGAATTTCTGTAGACGGCGAACACCTTAAATTCTGCACGACAGGAAGCAAGAATGGGAGAATTGATGTTATGGGGCTGAGGTTCGGATTCCCCCAGTTCGATGTGGGCAAATCCTCACGCGTTTCCTACCTGTAGGGCTGGCCTGGTTGATGAATCAGGAATCCTTGGGTGGCTTCTGTCCTGCAGGCATCCTGCGTTAACACTGCAGATGGTGCCCTGAGCAAGCACAGGAGCCAGGGCAGGAGGGTCCGATTCCTGCTTCATTACTGGAAATTTGTGGCTTTTGAGAGGCTTTAAAACACAACTGTATGTGATAAACTTGATTTTTCTCTACTCATTGATGATTTTAGTTAAAAGCCAGTTTTAACAGTTTGGCAGCCCATCATGGCCCGTATCCTTGTAAAGAAGATACCTAAAGAACTTCTGGGTGGGGATAGGGGCTTGGTACAGTGGCTCATAGCTGTAATTCCAGCACTTTGGAAGGCCAAGGCAGGTGGATCGCCTGAGGTCAGGAGTTCAAGACCAGCCTGGCCAACATGGTGAAACCCCGCCTCTACTAAAAATACAAAATTAGCTGGGCGTGGTGTTGCACACATGTAGTCCCAGCTACCCGGGAGGCTGAGGCAGGAGATTTGCTTGAATCTGGGAGTTGGAGGTTGCAGAGGTTGCAGTGAGCCAAGGTCACACCACTGCACTGAAGCTTAGGCGACAGAGTAAGACTCCGTCTCGGAAAAAAAAAGAAATTCTGGGGTGAATTCTTCTAAAGACAGTTCTTGACAAAAAGAGGGCTTTTGGTTTGCTTGCTTTTTATCTTGTGTTATCTGGATAATTCAGGTCAAAGTTCTGAAATACGTAAGAGTGGTGGGGACGGCAGGAGGCTGAAATGGATGCCTATGATTTCCTTCATCATAATGTAAACACTTGGAACCTATATATTTTTGTCTAGATCCTACTAATGAGCATTTAGCATATGTTCAGCACTGAAATGAGCATGCAACTTTGAATAATTCTTTAAGTCGTCTCTTCTAATCCTTGACTGGCTTTCATTTCAACTCATAGACTTTCTCTAGATCATTCACAAGAGTCACGGCAGGGGTCGGACTTGTGTGCTCAAGTTCAATTTGTTATTCCACTGCTTTTTTCACCTTATAATGTGAGGTTTCAAAACGAAGGCTGGGAAGGAGTGGGAAAGATTCTCAACCCATTCTCCATGAAAATAGCATTCTCCTTTAAATAAATATACAATGATTTGCCCTGTTATCCTTTTTTATCTTCTACTTCCATAAATCATGATAATTAAAAAATGAATTGTTTAGTGAAGGAAAAGCTCCTGTTTCTGTCAGTATTAAAGCAAAGTAAAAAAAGAAACAGCAAAGCCTCAAAGTCTAACATTATGAGTTTATTCTAAAGTTAAAAAACAAACATTCAAACTGCAATACCATTTGTTATACTTGTAATCTTTTTATAATAGTCATAAAATATCAATAATATGCAAGGAGAAATAAATGCCTCAATGCTATATATCTTTTTCTTCTAGTTTAGAGAAGCCAGCAGGGTCTTCTAGGAAATGAAGGAATGGGGTCAGCTCTTCCGTTAGGTCTGCCGCAGTCTTGCTTTGCAAGTGGCTACATAATCTAGGTTATCAACATGAATGTACTTTTGCAGCCCAGCAAGATTGCTAGAGTGTGCCTGTCTTGCATTAGGGTGATCTGAAGTTTAATAAACAGAAACAGCACAGAAAGACTAACTTGTGTTTAATGGAGACTGGTTGGCAAAACCTTCATCTGAAATCAGTCCAGTGTGTGGAGAAAAACAAATGTAAAACACATTATTATAACGCTAAGGAACGCAAATGAACCAAACCCAAGCTACCACTTGCCTTTGACTTTTTTGTTAGAAGATGGTGCTGGCAGCAGTTTATCTCTAGTGTTGTTTAACTTGTGAAGTTGAAAAATGATACATGATAAACCACTGTTGGTTTGATTTTGAAAAGACTCTTAATGATGAAATGACTTATTCTACAGGTCTCATTCAGAGTTCATTTGTGCTTATCTGAAAAGTAGAATTTGGAGCCCCAAGAGAAACTGACTTTCCACAGTTAAGTGGAAATTCAACAGAACTTAAATACTTGAACTCCTCTGAGTCCATTTGGACCTTGGTATCACTTGGGGCCTATGTGGGTGTGGTGGGGATGGGGATCATAGGACAATGAGGTGTCCTACTCAGCCATGACACCTACACTGGGTGCAAAAGCAACTGTGGCTTCTGATTGAGCCCATGGGGCTTTGCACAGCCTATTTATCCAGCCCAGGGAACTAAGACTTCCCCACTGCACCTTCCAGACTCTCAGCCTGGATTAAATGTTATGGACCAGATTTCTCTCCTTTTGCCCACTGAGGGCATCTCCAGGGTCTTCCTTTCAGTTTTTATGGAGAAGATGCCTTATTCTCTGTGGGCACCTAGAATTCCCCCAAGTTAGCCAGACTCATGACTCATTTTAAAGGCTCCATAACTAGGAGTGCAGCTCACCTGTAGACACCTGCCCCAGCTGCTGTCATCTGCCTGGCCAGCATCACATGGGATCCACTGATTTAATCATACAACACTAAGAGGATTCTGCAAAGGCTCAGTGGCTCATTCCCCGGAGTCCATGGCTCAGGACTCAACCTTGCTTGGCCATGTTGCTTTCTAGGCAGAGCACCTAGCAGAACTTTCTCTCTGTGCCTCTGTTTCCTAATTTATAAAATAGGGTTGAAGATAGTGCCTAGCTCAGAGTGGGGGGATGTATTAAGCAGGAGAGAGCATGTCAACTGATACTGATTTTTATTGCTGAAGTCATCAAATGTTTTTATTATTTAAAATCACGTCCCCATTTCCAACAGTTCTAGCCTTATCTTCCATTGCACTTGGAGTGCCCCTGTGCACATAAAGTGATTCCATCCCTGGTATTGTTTTCTTTGCTGGAAATATCCTGCCCACTGCTCTCACTGGCTCCTAGTTGTCCCTTAAATCTATGCATGCACCTCCTTCCGGAACCTTCCAAGTTCCTTCTGTGAAGAAGAAGAATTATCTTATCGGCAATTATTCTATGCAAACTTGCTTCATAACATCAGCTGCATTGGGCCATAATAATCCTTTTGTGTGTATGTCTGACCCACTAGGACCTAATTCTTGAGGGCCATGATCAGCTTTTTTGGCTTTGTTACTCTCAGAATTGAACACAGCTGATCATACATTGGCCTCTCAGGAACTCTTCATTGGAGCTTGTTTTCTCTCTCTGTTTCCTAAAGCCATTGTATTTTATCTCCTTGCATATCTGAATAATGTAAAACTTGATTTTCTTGAACTCTAAGTAATTAGGTTTGGCTATGGCACTACCCAAATATCATCCCTGGTGGGTGGTAATTGAATTATGGGGGCATGTCTTTCCTGCACTGTTCTGGTGATAGTGAATGAGTCTCACAGATCTGATGGTTTTAAAAATGGGAGTTTCCCTGCACACGCTTTCTCTTTGCCTTTTGCCATCCATGTAAGATGTGACTTGCTCCTCCTTGCCTTCTGTCATGATTATGCGGCCTCCCCAGCCATGGGGAACTGTAAGTCCATTAAATCTCTTTCTTTTGTAAATTGCCCAGTCTTGGGTATGTTGTTGTTAGCAGTGTGAGAATGGACTAACACACTAAGCTTCAGATGTGGCCACTGGCTGTTAGATGTATGGGGAAATTATTTTCCACAAAGGTCACCATCAATCTTCATACACCCATTGCACTCCCACTGCCTCAATCCATCCACAGATTATTGAATATCAAGCTCTGCTTAGGAACTAAGTGAGGCTTAATGGTATAAGTAGCCACAGTTCTTAATGTGGTGTTGGCAAATATTTAGTTTTTGCTTCAGAAAAATGATGGGTTTTAAAAGTATTTATTTGAGAAACTCCAAAATAACTTTATCCTTGATGCTTAAAATAAACATGCCTAAAGTAGTCAGCAGCTTTCACTTTTGAAGATGTGAGAGATTTCAGTTTCTATTTAGTGTGTGCTTCACAGACCCAGTTTGCTTTTCATTGTTGAGAAACATTGGGTAATGTTTCTTAATTAATTTGGGGGCCCTGGTCTTGAAAATGGGGCTCCTTTACCTGCTGCAGAGCGTTGTGGTAGAAATTAGTGAGACAATATGCCTGAGGGCTACCCACCCTCGTCACTAGGAAGTAATCAAAGACTGTCAGTTCCATGTTCCTCCTGTAATTTTCTGTAGAAACACATGTATGTGATTTTTTTGTATTATCATTAAACTGTTACACATGAGGGTTAAGTCAGGATGTCCTTCTGTATCTACTGATTTCCAGTCTGTGTGGAAAATGGTAGTTTAGTAAAATGTAATCCAACCAAATAACTCTTCTTTCATAGTCTCTGAAAAGTCTAACCACCATCCTTGTATTGCTGACACAAAAAAATCAATCCTGTCTCTGGAAAAAATTAGTATTGTGTTTCTTGGGATTCTCCCAGTGAAACAAAACATGTTCTTTAAACAGAGTTGAAGTTGTGTGTGTATGTTTATATATACACACACAATGGGAAAATTACAATAATAATCATTCCCCATAGGTTTGTTATGAATATTAAATTAATATTTGTAAAATAGTGGTATGTATTAAGAAATATAAAGAAGCATTTGTTAAATACATTCATTAAATAAATTGTCCTCATAGTTAGACATTCATCATTTGATTGAAACTTTAGTAACATGTAAATATAGTCTGTCATATATCTCATTTTTAAACCGTAATTTCAAACAGATTTTGGTTTTAAGAATCTACTTTTAGGTGCTTGTAACCTGACTAGGAAATCCTGTCATTATTTTATCAGTTGCTTTGTGTGAGGCACTTGCTGAGTGTCTTGCATTTCTTATTTAATTTTCATCATAACCCTATGAGGTAAGTACTATTATTTTTTGTGTCCGTATTTTAAAGGACAAAATACAGAAGATAAACAATACAGAAAAGCCACCTTTATTTTTTATTTTATTTTATTTTTTGAGACGGAGTCTTTCTCTGTCACCCAGGCTGGAGTGTAGTGGTGTGACCTTGGTTCACTGCAGCTCCTGCCTCTGAGGTTCAAGCGATTCTCGTGCCTCAGCCTCCTATGTAGCTGGGACTATGGGCATGCATCACTACACCTGGCTAATTTTTGCATTTTCCGGTAGAGACACGGTTTTGCCATGTTGGCCAAGCTGGTCTCAAACTCCTGGCCTCAAGTGATCCACCATCCTTGGCCTCCCAAAGTGCTGGGATTACAGGCATGAGCCACTGCACCCAGCCCACACCTTTATTAAATGACAGAACCAGGGTTTGAGCCCAATTCTCTCTGAGTTCTAAGCTTGTGCCCTTATGACCTACACTCATCATAATCACCTTCATAACATAGTAAGCTGACATAGTAATATGTTTCTACTGCCTTCCTAGAATGATTATGAAGATTCCATTCCTACCACCTTGTTCCAGAACAACTTCGTGGTAAACCAGCCTTTGCACCTCGTCACATAGAGGTTCAGAAGCTCATCAATTTGAGCCTACATGAGGGGCATCTGTAGGCATAACACCATGAGGCAGCCTATTGGTCTGGACCTAATGGGTGTGGAGTGAGCTCTTCTTGTTGGTTGCACAGCATTGGAACCCTGGCAGATAGCACTGCTAAAGAATTTGCCTGGGAACTCAAGGTCGGAAACTGTGTCTCATTGATCTTTGTGTCTCTCAGTGTCAGGTACCCTGTCAGCATTCCCCAGGTACCAATGAATGCTTGCTATGTGAAAAAATTACCGTTTTTACATTTAGTCTTTCAAAAAATGAAGGGGATAAAGATTAGGCATGGTTCACAGTTAATTTTTTTCTAATTTTGCTCCAAATGATTGTTATGTATGGACATATCACAACTATGGCAGGATAGGACATTTAGGTGCTCTCAAGCTTTAAAATTAATAGCAAATTAGTGGTGGTAAATTTCTTGAAGAAGAAAGATTGACTGTTTTTTTCAATTTAAGAGAACAGCATAGAAGAAATGAAATCTAAAGGGATCTTTTGAGAAACCTCATTTTGAAATGAAACAATTATTTAGCTATCAAACTTTTTACTGGAAAGTTTGATCATCTTGTTTGTTAGAGTTAAGATCCTCACCCATATTCTGTATTTTAATTGATTGCAGCAACACCTCATTAATTTTTCAGTTTGATTGTAGATATGCCAATTTGGCTGCTTTGTGAAGTATTTTGAGAATAAATATACCAAGATACATTGCCTCATAACTACTTGGATTGTTGAAGTTTAGAATGTTGCTTATGCGGTAACTTCTGCTGTTTTATCTGCTTTTTAGCTCCAAGTAGCCATGACTCAAGGATAAGAGATTAGTTCTGAAAATGAGAAGAAGATACTTTTAATTTTCTCTTCAGAATTTGCTACACAAGTTTTCCGCTAAGATAATTTGACAAACATTTTCATAAACTTTCTAGTTACTCATTACTGAGTTTTTCTTAACAGCTTTTTGAGGTATAAATAATATGCAGTAAACTGCACGTATTTTTAGTGTCCAATTTGATAAGTTTTGCCATAAACACGTCCATGATACCATTATCACAATCAATATAATGTCTTAGTCTGTTGCTATGAAGGAATACCTAAGGCTGGGTAATTTATAAAGAAAAAGGGTTTAAAAGAAAAGGGGTTTATTTGGCTCACAGTTCTGCCAGCTATACAAGAAATGTGGCACCAGCATCTGATTCTGGTGAGGGCCTTAGGCTGCTTCCATTCATGGCAGAAGTTGAAGAGGAGCCAGCATTTGTAGAGATCACAGGGTGAGAGAGGAAGCAAGAAAACAATAGAGAAAGTGCCAGGCTATTTTCAACAACTAGCTCTTGAGGGAACTAATAGAGCAAGAACTCACTCACTCGCCCTCCGCAACCCCTCAAGGAGAGCATTAATCTATTCATGAGGGATCTGCTCCCATGACCCAAACACCACCTCCAATATTTGAGATCAGATTTCAACATGAGATTTGGAGGGGGACAAACATCCAAACTATAGCAGATATATGTACATACATGTATATTAGGTTGATGCAAAAGTAATTGCATTTTTTGCCATTAAAGGTAATGGCAAAAAATAAAATAAAATAAAATAACACAATTACTTTTGCACCAACTTTTTTTTTTTTTTTGAGATGAAGTCTTGCTCTGTTGCCTAGGCTGGGGTGTAGAGGCACAATCTCAGCTCACTGCAGCCTCCACCTCTCGGGTTCAAGCAATTCTCCTGCCCCAGCCTTCTGAGTAACTGGGACTAACAGGCGCATGCTGCCACCCTCAGCTAATTTTTGTATTTTTAGTAGAGATGGAGTTTCACCATGTTGGCCAGGATGGTCATGATCTTTTGAGCTTGTGATCCACCCACCTCAGCCTCCCAAAGTGCTGGGATTACAGGCGTGAGCGACTGCCCCGGCCTTCCACCCACCTTATATATGTTGATGTATGTGTGTGTATTTAATCCTGTAAAAAATTAAGTGGAGTTACATACCAAAATTGCAACACTGTTAGCTTTTATAATTGCCCATGTATTTACTTTCAATGGAGATCTTTATTTCTCCACATGGCTTTAAGTTACCATCTAGCTTTCTTTTATTTCATCCTGAAGGAGTCCCTTTAGCATTTCTAGAAAGGTAAGCCCCCCTCAGCTTTTGCTTATCCTTAAATGTCTTAATTTCTCCCCTAATTTTGAAGGACAGCTTTGCCAGATGAATAAATCAACCCACTGCTTTCCGGCCTCCACATTTTCTGAAGAGAAATTAGTTTATAATCTATTGTGGATCCCTTATACATGATGAGTCACCTCTCTCTTGCTGCATCCAAAATATAGCTGCCTTGGCCTCCCCAAATGTTGCTCAACTACAAGCTACATCTTTTCAGCTCGTGGAACTTGCCAAACTCTTCCTGGGTTTCCCTCCCAGCACCAGGAGGGGGAATTTAGTGCTGGAAACTCTCTTAATGCAATAAGCTTGAGGAGTTTTAGGGATTCTCTTGTTTTTCTCTCACCCTCAAAGATTGAGATCTACTCTGGTATATCTCAAAGACTGTGCTCTCCATTTCCTGATGTGCAATGTCTATCAAATCATTTTTTCACATATTTTTCATTGTTCCAAGCAGGAAGGCAAATCTAATTCCTGTCACTTACCTGAACAAGAAATAAAATTCTGTGTAGTTATTGTTGTTATGACAAAAGTTCAAAATGTTGTCTATCCCTTCCTCTAAAGATCATCTCAGATCTTGATGCTGGCAAACACATTGAGGAAACTTTCCTTTATCAGGAACCGCATATGGCTCTCCTCATACCCCACATCTAACCAGTGTGTCCGTGTCATCAATGATGGGAAGGAGTTGGGTAATAATCCGAACACCTAATTAAAATTCACTGGGCAAGAGGAATGCGTGTTTCCCAACATTTTTCTTGCTTCTCTGGAGAATCTGGTCTCCAGACCCCAAATATAACTGTCAGAAAGAATCTGGCCACAGTGACAGCTATGACTGTAGTTCATATAGCAGATCTGATCCATTTATGTAGAATACCTGTTAAAGTGACTTAATGGATTCAATTCCAGTATTATCCAATTACATATTTTCCGAGAGGTGAAATGAAATAATCTTTTTACAGTCAAAAGTTGGTATTTTGGATGTTTATTTATTATAAATAGATTACTTGTATTGAGCTAGATTTTTCTCACCTATTATTTAAGAGACTGTTTTCACTTAAAATTATAGAAGAAATCATACCTAACATCAATGTTGATAGAAAAATGATGTAGTCACCCTCCTTCCACTGCTACTTTGAATAAAAAAGGACTAGCTCTAACATTCATTCTCATGGTTTATTGGATTAGGAACTAGTTAATGTGGCCACACATTATTGAAAAATATTGAAAAAATTCAATATTTTACCCTTTTAAACTTTTAAATCCCATCGTGATACTAACATGCATGGCATGAGCATGCATCTGGATGAAAAAGAGTAAATTCTATATGAATTTTATCTCTATGACACCAAACAAATAAAAAAATTATTATAGGGCAAATTAATAACTTACTTATACATTTATTTTTTTATAAAGTTAATATTTGACTTTCTCTAAAATTGCTTTGAACTATATTTCCATGATACATGTTACACATTAAAATATGCTATGTATTCCTTGAAAAGTTAATTCTCAAGGATGATCCTTTTGACTCATACTTTTTGTCAGGTCATGCTACCAAAATATTTCATGGAAAGTTATAACTATATTTCATGACATTAACTTTAAACACTTAAGACATTTTCCCCCCAAAACAGAAGTATTTAACCTATACTTGAAATGAGAAGATGTGAGTTTTTGTGAGACTCAGTCAATTGTTTCTTTTCCTAGATATGCTTGTTTCTTCCTGAGGATCGTTAAGTTTACATACAACTTTTCTTACAGAAGATTTATTGCTTTTCCCTATTACAGCACATCTCCAAAAAATGGATTATCCAATCTTTTTCCTTAGCTTTCTCTGATCTTTCTGGTAAAAAAATGAAATTCCTTAGTCAATATTCACAGGCTTATATTTAGTGTCCTTCCTATAGATTAAAATGCAAGTGCAGAAGCTAGCTGCTATCCTGAGGTTGAGATCCTCTCTTGGAGTCAGTGAGCAGCCTCTGTGCCCTTCAGGGTTGACTCCTGCTGCTTTACTGCCAAGCCAGACATGGGGCCAGCCATCATCTCCCCACTTCCCCAGCACATGAAGTAATCTGACAAAGTAATTCTAAGGGAGGAAAAGCTTGACAATCATCTGTATAAGGGCTTAACAGACCAGAGCTAGTTGCTGTAAGCATTCTACCATGGTTGAATAGTATTACCTCTAGAATGCGGTGCACCTTGATGACAAGGGTAGCATCCTATTTATCTGGACATCCCCACCACTGAAGGTAGAACCCAACGCAGAGTCAGGACACAGCACATATGTCCTGAAAAAAAGGACAAATTAATAAATGAGTCCTGTAATGCTGATTACCCATGACTGATGCTTTTTTTTAAGAGTTTTCTGATACTTTGAAAAATATCACATTATTTCATATGAGAAATAGGGCAGTGGAATGATTTGAAGCCAGAAGACTTGGCTTGTGAGTTTCACTGTTTACTGTTTTTTCAGTCCTGTGAACCTCAAATCTCTACATAATCTAGAAACAATAGCAGATGCCTTGCAGAGCTGTTGGAAGACATGTAACTCATCAGAGGAATCCTCCACTGGTCATTACTCTCCTTCTCTTCCACGTTGTAACTTTACTGGTTATTGACTATGTAAGACTTTAAAATGTGGCATCTAAACCCATATTTATATTATAGCTACTTAGGGGAAATTATATCTGTGGGTAATAGAAGTGCCTACAATTGTGACCTCTCATCTTGGGCTACTTGATAGGGGAGGTTGCCTGGCTTACATGTTGAGCTATGTCTTGCTGTCATAAGAAGTAACCCAAGAGTGTGGAAGACCAGCTGGTCATGGGAGTTCTGGTTCTGACTCATTTCTCACTTTTCTCTCAGAGGTGACAGTGTGTTCATGCTTAGGAAAGAGGCCATAAATTTGCAACACTCCTAGAATATAAACATTCTCTTATGAACCCTACAGGTGACATCAGAGAAAGAATGCCTGCAATAATTAAATGTTAAATCCCATCCATGTGTCCTCTATTCATCCACCACCAATCACAGTTCTGAATACAGCACACCTTGTACCTGGTGCAAGATTATCCCATGAACAGATCGCTTTTTATCATAAGGCAGCATCCTGCAAACATAATATAAAGCCTAATTACAGTAAATTGGCAAATAGTTAAGACACATATGTGCCCCAAAAATCTTCAAAGGCATGCTGCAGAGCCCAGGGGACTCAGTGCAAAGTTTTTCCAAGCTTGAAAAAACAATGTAGTGTGAAATCTGTCAGATTACAATTTTCTCACACACAAAATAAAATATCTACGGGTTTGGCATGGAGACGTGTTTAAAGCATAAGTAAGAAACCAATAAAAAAAAAGATGGTTACACGTTGGCTGTGTTTTTCATATGATGCAAGGCAGGGGCTAGGGTGGGAAAAGGAATTAGAAGCAAAACTAGCAAAAACGTATGTGTAAAAGACAGTATTATACTCATAGGATGGGATGCCTCAAGAAATGGAGGAAAACTTGCTGGAAAGATACCTTAAAGATAGTTGTAGCCTGTTCCCTTAGAGACATTTGTCTAACATTGAGGAAATTTTTCCAGGTGGAGTGGCTCATGCCTGTAATCCCAGAACTTTAGGAGGCTGAGGTGGACAGATCACCTGAAGTCAGGAGTTTGAGACCAGCCTGGGCAATAGTGCAAAACCCCGTCTCTACTAAAAATAGAAAAATTAGCCAGGCTTGGTGACAGGCACCTGTAATCCCAGCTACTTGGGAGACTGAGGCAGGAGAATCACTTGAACCTGGGTGGCAGAGGTTGCAGTGAGCCAAGATCGCTCCATCACACTCCCACCTGGGTGACAGAGTGAGACTCTGTCTCAACAACAACAACAAAAAAATTGAGGAAATTGTATAAAATGGTTGGGAACACAAACATTGCTTTGTGTGGATATCTGACTACCCATGCCTTTTTGGTGGTGTGTCTTTGTTTACATTCATATGTAAAAATTAATTCTATTCTGTCCACCAATAGTTAGATTTTAGGCCTTTTCTTACATAGATTGTACCATAGAATTTTAGATTGGGAAGAGATGTTGGTAACATCTACCAGTGGTTCTCAAGCTTCCTTGCTGGCCCCAACATCTAAAGGATGTGCCGGGTGGTAACGATGGGTCATCTTCCCCTGCGATCCATCTCATTACCCCCATTCCGGTGAGTCAAGGGTGATGGAGCACTCAACAGGTAACTGGATCAGCATGGTGGGGTGGAGGTGAGAGAGGCAAGATGGCTGCAGTTGGAAAAGGTATTCTCAGAAGATCCTGTGTTCCCCTTATAGGGGACTTATTTTCTTCCCTTGAGGATCAGTGAACCTAAAGGCTCTACTCATTCTAGGCTTAGAAAAGTATAAAAATGAAGTGACTGAAAGCTGTCAAAATAAAGTTTCCTCAAAGCATTGATCTCCATGTTTTGTTGCCGTCCAGAACAAGGTTGCACACCATCCTCTCCTCCCACATGCTTCTTGGCATGGAAAGAGTTGTGAGTCATCACTGTGCAAAGAGTGTTTCTTTGCCTAAGAAACTAACATACAGATTATGAGTGTGTAAGAGTGCTAATATCCCACAACAGAAGAATGTATGTTTTGCTGAAACCAAGCTGCAATTGCGAGTATCCTCAGTGGCCCTTCCCCTTTCTTTGATCAGATTACCAAGATGAGAGAAATATATTTTTCTTGGTGAAATGCCTAATATTAATAGTGGAACATAAAACAATGTTGTAAATTCTGTACATGCTCTCAACCACCTCCCCAAATCCTCCCAACCTGTGCCAAATATTACCTCCCCTTAAGAGAACCAGTTCATCTTGAGAGGGATTGAGGAGGTTCTATTCCATCTTAAAGAGGACACTTGTATCCTCTTGTTTGCCAATGCCGTCAATATGGTATTAAGCTCTGACTTGGGCATTAGCCAAGTTTATGATATAGTAGTAGCCAGAATTTCCTGAGCAACTATTATGGGACATGGTCTGTGGTTTGACATATTCATAACATATACCTCATTACCTGAATCTAGTAATTAGCCACAAACTAGTGGAATTAACAATAGATTCACAACAAACAGTTTCAAGTGATCCGGTTTCCAGTTGTAGCTCTTTTTCTCAATACAGTAAGTGACCTTGAGCAAGCTACAGCTGGGCTAGCAAAGCAGGGAGGTATTGGGTAGAGACGGGGAGGAGACAGGAGTGGAGAAGGGGAGGTTGACAACTGCTAACATTTTTTTCGTCTCAAAAATATTCATGATTTGAAATAGATCCACAAATCTTAAAATAAGTGAGCCAATAAGCTCGGGATGGGATTGTTTGCTTAGACAGGAGTCTACTCACTATTGAGAGTCAGTATTATAAATTCCAGGAATCATCACTCACAGGGGAAGAGTTGATGTAACTCCTAACTTTTAAATTTGGAGATGAAGGGAGTGATCCTGGAGAGTGACTGTGTCGAGAGTAATTTTATTCCATTTTGTGGTACTTTGTTAATGTAATCCAGTACCTGGGGGAATTGTCACATACTGTTCATTGAGTCACAGGAAGAAAATAAAAGCATAAGCAGCATAGGCTTGTTTGGACCTGTTTACATTAGTTTCTGACACTGATATTCCACTGTCGGAGTGAATAAATGTTTTTTCACAAAGGACATTAGTATAAAAACTTTCATCTGATCTTTGTAATTGAACATTTGCTAAAATACTGCTAGTCAGAGTTGGGTTTCAATACAAATTACTGGGAATTTAAATCATCAATGTAAGAACTTAGGCCAGGGCTCACATCTATAATCCCAGCACTTTGGGAGGCCAAGGTGGGTGGATCACCTGAGGTCAGGAGTTCAAGACCAGCCTGGCCAACATGGTAAAACCCTGTTTCTATTAAAAATACAAAAATTAGCCAGGTGTGGCACGTGCCTGTAATCCCAGTTACCTGGGAGGCTGAGGCAGGAGAATCTCTGGAATCCAGGAGGCGGAGGCTGCAGTGAGCCAAGATTGTGCCACTACAGTCCAGCCTGCATGACAGAGCAAGACTCCATCTCAAAAAACAAACAAACAGCAAAAAGAAAGAACTTAGTTAGGAGTTCTACTGTGTAGCTAAGTTTGGTCCCAGACATTTTTGCCAATATACCATTATGTGCATATTTTAATGAAATGATGATGTAAAGAATGCCAGAAATATAGAGGAAAGATATCTGGAAAGTTTCTCTGTCTTTATAGAAAGATCTGTTTTATATTTGACAATAAACACTCTTCTGTGGCTTGTTGTTCAGTGTTCTAAATTTGGAATGTCTCTTTTTCATCCTATGCCTTCCACCTCCTTACCAACAAAGACAAAATGAGATTATTGAAGAGGCCTTTAACCTAGGAGAGCTGCAGAGACCATTTGGGCTGCTATAGTAATATACCGTAGGCTGAGGCTTATGCAACAAACATTTATTTCTCACACGTGTGGAGGCTGGAGAGTCCAAGATCAAGGTGCCAACAGTCAGTGCCTGGTGAGGGTCCTCTGCCTGGTTCACAGACAGTACCTTCTAGATGTGTCCTCACATGGTAGAGGGGTGAGAGAGCTGCCTGGGGTCCCTTTTATAAGGGCACAATTCCCTTTCATGAGGGCATCTGCATCATGACCTACTCATCCCTCAAAAGCCCGACCTCTTAATACCTTCACATTGGAAATTTGGCTTCAACCTAAGAATTTTCGAAGACAGAGACCAAACAAGAGCTTATGATCACTCCCTTGTGAAAGTGAGAGTGATGGAGGCAGGTGTGGGAAAAGGGCACTGGAGTTTCTTGCACAAGCGAACAGGGAAGAAACTTAAAAAAGAGTCTTCCTGAGGCTGGTGTTCCAGGCACCCAGGCACCCTGCCTCTTCTAGGAAGTCTGGTTTCATGGAAAGGGAAGGGGCTTTGGAGTTCAGACAGGCTGGGCTTCCTCTCTGATCTAGCCTCCTGGGGCTTTGGCTTCTTCGCCCTGCAGTTGTTTGCATGATACCTACCTCATGAAATCAGGAGACAGGCTGTGAAGGTCAAGTGCCTGGCACCCAACAGGGATTCAATCACACGTCACACTCTGTTGCATTCTTCCCAAGAAGACTCTGTGACTTCATGATGAGGGAGGAAAGGGAAAGCCACTACCTGCATCACAGAGTGGGGCTGGGCTAACAGTGATCATGTCATGGTTACAAATAGTAAGGTGTATTGAGCACTTAGTATTGTCAGGTGCTAGTTAATTCATTTAATCTTCCCAATAACTCCATAAGATATGGTCTGTTTTATTATACCCATTCTAAAGACAGGAAAGTTGAGTTGTAGATAAATGATTTGCCCCAAGTCACATGATAGAGGTGACAAAGCCAGAGTTTGAATTCAAATCTGACTCTTAAGTATTTGACAGCACAACAGAGTACTACAGTCAACGATAATGTCTTGTATATTTAAAAATAACTGAGAGAGTGGAAATGGAATGTTTCTAACATAAGGAAGTGATCAACGCTGTAGGTGATGGACACCCCAGTTACCCTGATGTGATTATTACACATTGCATGTCTGTGTCAAAACATCCCCTCTGTCCCAGATACACTTACCCATAAAAAATAAAAATAGAAATTAGCTTAAAATGTTTAAAACTCAGCTGGTCATGGTGGCTCATGCTTGTAATCCCAGCACTTTGGGAGGCCAAGTGGGTGGATCACCTGAGGTTGGGAGTTCGAGACCAGCCTGACCAACATGGAGAAACCCCGTCTCTATTAAAAAGACAAAATTAGCCAGGGATGGTGGTGCATGCCTATAATCCCAGCTCTTCTGGAGGCTGAGGCAGGAGAATTGCTTGAACCCAGGAGATGGAGGTTTTAGTGAGCTGATATTGTGCCATTGCACTCCAGCCTGGGCAACAAGAGTGAAACTTCGTCTCAAAAAAATAAATTAAAATAAAAAATGTTTAAAACTCAAATTCTGAAGCCCATATTCTAAATTGCTCCCCTATTCTGCTCTCCTGCACAGAAAGGTTTTGAGGTCTGTAAAAACAAAGACAAGAATTAGGAGGAATGTGGTCCAGGGCCAAGCCTGCTTTGACAAGGGCAACCTTGGCGTCAGGGAAAGGGCAGCCTAATGCATTTTCCAAACAAAGGATTCGCAGATGCATTTTTGTAAGCAAGTCTTGAGGTTTCAAACTGAGAAACAAACACATATTTGATCCAGAGCTGAGGAGGAAGAAGAAAGTGTCTCTCCAGAAAGATCTGAGAAGCTGAGAGGGCTTGGTTGAAGCCTGAGGGTAGACATAGATTGAAACCGTACCTGCCTCTGGAAGCCTCTGTGAGGTGAGGTCCTCACAGCTTGCATGGTTCAGGTGGAGTTTGGGCTGCAGAGTCTCTCATCCTTGTAGTAACTGTAGGCATAGTCAGGTCATTCTGAACTCCAACACAAATGAGAACCCACTGGGGAGGGAGCTTTCTGCATGTTCTGCCACCTTCAGCCCCACCACAGGAGATTCCAGGGACTCTGGGGCAGGGCCCAATAGTGGTGCTTCAGAAGAGCCCCACGTGATTCCAACAGCAAAGGGTGAGGCTGCAGGTGTCACAGTGGGCTCCGAAGTACCAGAGGAAAGAGAACATGGGAAAAAGATGTGAATCCCAGCACCTCAGAGCTGTGTTTCATCTATGTGCTGTCACTGACACACCTGGGGCACCTGTTACCCTGGACTTCTTTCCATTCTATGATACTCAGCCATGCTCCATGTGCCATGTTCATGACTGCCACATCCTGCCACTGTGTTCCTTGGGTGTTGCTGCCTCTCTGCCAGGCAAAGCCACACTTGCCGCTTCTGAGGCTGAGATTTCTCTCACAGCCATGTCTGCCAACAGCTGCCAGCAAGGCATGTTCTGGAGAAATGCCTTTAGCATCCCTCAGAGCCTCCAGGATCCTGCAGTGGGCTCATGAGAGCAGCTGTGTGAGGAGTGTGCA
Organism: Plecturocebus donacophilus; assembly: GCA_004027715.1. Lineage (NCBI taxonomy): Eukaryota > Metazoa > Chordata > Mammalia > Primates > Pitheciidae > Plecturocebus > Plecturocebus donacophilus. The sequence continues at coordinate 50,315 of PVKP010005866.1, forward strand.
CTCCATGGAGGGCAGGCAGGGGGGCGGAAATGTGGACTCCTCCAACCTAGGAACCCACCCACCAGTGTTTTTCAAACTATGGTGAAGACAAGAATTACCTGAGGTACTGATAAAAAAAAAATGCTTAGCCCTGGGCCCCATCTGACTTGGGAACCGAGAATGTCCAGGGCCCAGCTCTGAGAATTGGCATTTTAGCAAGGAAACCACAGGAAGAAGCACTTCATATCACATAACCCCGTCACGCCTGTTACACTCCCAGGTAGCTCCTTCCTGCTTTTGTGCCGTCATTAAACAAGTGCTGTTATTAAGCATCTACTCTCCATTCTTACTAAAGTAGACAAAACACCCCTCCCATCACCACAGGACCAATTGGGTCTCTATCCAAGCTTTGCTCAGCTACTTACTGGGCACTGTGGGCATTGAGTAAATTACTTAACCTCTATGTGCATGAGTATCTTTGTTTCTCATCTTAACATAATAATAGTAACCACATCTCATGTGGGTAGCAGATGCTCTACGTGAGTCTCAATCAAATGAATAAAATACCCACATTATAGCTTGTCTACATGTGGTAGCCCTTCCCTTCATATATATCCCCCCTTTCCTCAATTCTAATGAGAAATTAGAAATGTTCTAAGCTAATGAGAGTGTTTCCAACTCTGTTTTTTTTGCTTTGTTTTGTTTTTTGAGACAGAGTCTTGCTCTGTCATCCAGGCTGGAGTGCAGTGGCGCGATCTCAGCTCACTGCAACCTCCACTTCCCAGGTTCAAGCAATTCTCCTGCCTCAGCCTCCTAAGTAGCTGGGATTGCAGGTGCCTGCCACCACACTTGGCTAATTTTTTATTTTTAGCAGAGACAAGGTTTCACCATGTTGGCCAGGCTGGTCTTGAACTCCTGGCCTCAAGTGATCCGCCCACCTCAGGCTCTCAAAGTGCTGGTATTACAGGTGTGAGCCACCAGGCTTGACCTCCAACTCTGTTTAATTTGTATCTATTCAGCATTGCTTTTGGAAGAACATTGAGCTAATCAGTGCTTTGCAGGCTATGGTAGCCTGAGAATCATCAAGGTTAAGGACCAGAGGGAAATTAATTTGAAAAATGCTTACCCCTGAACGTCACCCAGACTTAGGAACACAGAACACAGAATACCTAGAACTGGGCTATGGAATGGCATTTTAAAATTTTTTTTCACTTTTAATTTTTGTGGGTACATAGTAGGTCTATATATGTATGGAGTTCATGAGATATTTTGATTCAGGCATGCGGTGTAATGCATAATAACCACATCAGGGTAAATGGGTATCCATCACTTCAAGCATGGATCATACACAAATGAGCATTATCATGTCTTTGTGTTACATTTGTAACACAAATGTATCTGTGTAACACAAATGTAACACAAATGATCATTTATTTGTGTTACAAACATTTCAATTCTACTTTTGTAATTATTTTAAAATGTACAATAAATTATCGTTGACTGTAGTCACCCTGTTGTGCTATCAACTACTAGATTTTATTCATTCATTAATATCTCCACGACCCCACTATCCATCCCAGTGTCTGGTAACCATCATCCTACTCTCCATCTCCATAAGTCAGATTTAAAAAATTTTAGCTCCCACATGTGAGTGAGAATATGCAAAGTTTGTCTTTCTGTGACTGGTTTATTTCACTTAACATAATGACCTCCAGTTCCTTGCATGTTGCTGCAAATGACAGGATCTCATTCTTGTTTTATGGCTGAATCATAATTGTTTGTAAGTGCCACATTTTACTGATCCATTCACCTGCTGATAGACATTTACATTGCTTCCAAATCTTGGCTACTGTGAATAGTGCTGCAGTAAACATGAGAGTTCAAATATCTCTTCGATATACTGATTTCCTTTCTTTGGGTTATACACCTAGGGGTGAGATTGCTGGATCGTATGGTAGCTCTATCTTTCATGTTTTTGAGGAATCTCCATACAGTTTTCCACAGTGGTTATACTAATTGACATTCTCATCAACAGTGTACGAGAGTTCCCTTTTCTCCATACCCTTGCTAGCATTTTTTATTGCTTGTGTTTGGATAAAAGCCACTTTAACTGGGGTGAGATAATATCTCATTGCAGCTTTGATTTGCATTTCTCTGGTGATCAGTTATGCTAAGCATCTTTTCATATGCTTGTTTACCATTTGTATGTCTTCTTTTGAGATATGTCTATTCAGATCTTGGCCCAATTTTTAACCAGATTATTAGATTTTTTTTTTCTATTGGGTTGTTTGAATTTTTTATATAGCCTGGTTATTAATTCCTTATCAGATGGATGATCTGCAAATATTTTCTCCCATTCTGTGGGTTGTCTCTTTACTTTGTTGATTGTTTCCTTTGCTGTTCAGAAGCTTTTCAATCTGATATGATTCCATTTGCTCATTTTTGCTTTGGTTGCCTGGGCTTTTGGGTATTACTCAAGAAATCTTTGCCCAGACCTAAAGAATTTTCCCAATGTTTTTTTTTTTTCAGTGGTTTCATAGCTTGAGGTCTTAGGCTTAAGTCTTTAATCCATTTTAATTTGATATTTATAAATGTAGAAAAATAGAGATCTATTTTATTCATCTGCAACCAGAAACATAAAAGGGGAAAAGGACATTCTCTTCAATAAATGGTGTTGGGATGTGTTGGCTGCCTGTGCTTGTGGGGTATCATGCAAGAAATCTTTGCCCAGACCAGTGTCCTGGAGATTTTTCCCAAGGTTTTCTTGTAGTAGTTTCACAGTTTGAGATCTTTAAGTCTTTAATTCGATTTGATTTATTTTTGTGCATGGTGAGATAGGGGTCTAGTGTCAATCTTCTGCATATGAATATCCAGTTTTCCCAGACCATTTATTGAAAAGACTGTCCTTTCTCCAATGTATGTTCTTAGCACCTTTATCAAAAGTGAGTTCACTGTAGATGTATTTGTGGGTTCTCTATTCTATTCCACTGGTCTATGTGTCTGTTTTTATGCCAGTATCTTACTGTTCTGGTTACGAGAGCTCAGTAGTATAATTTAAAGTGAGGTAATGTGATTTCTTCAGTTTTGTACTTTTTGCTCAGAATGACTTTGCCTATTCTGGGTCTTTTGTGATTTCATATAAATTTTATACTTATTTCTTCACAGAAATAGATTCTGTGAAGAATGTCATTAGTATTTTGATATGGATTGCATTGAACCTGTAGATTGCTTTGGGCAGTAAGAATATTTTAACAATATTGATTCTTCTAATTCCTGATATAGAATATCTTTTCATTTTATTGTATCAAGTTTTTCATCAATGTTATAGTTTTCATTGCAGAGATCTTTCACTTCTTTGGTTGATTCCTGGTTATTTGATTTTGTTTGTAACTCTTGTAAATGGGATTACTTTCTTGCTTTCTTTTTCAGATTGTTTGCTGTTGGCACATGGAAATGCTACTGATTTTTGTATATTGATTTTTGTATCCTGTAAGTTTATTGAACTTGTTTGTCCATTCTAATAGTTTTTTGGTGGAGTCTGTAGTTTTTTTCAAATATAAGATCATATAATCTGCAAATAAGAACAATTTGGCATTTCCCTTTTCAAATTGGTTACCTTTTATTTCTTTGTCTTGTTTGATTAGCTAGCTGGGACTTCCAGTACCATCTTGTATAACAGTGTGACTGTGAGCACCCTTGTCTTGTTCCAGATCTTAGAGGAAAGGCTTTCAGTCTTTCCTCATTAAGTATGATACTAACTGTGTGTCTATCATATATGGCTTTTATTGTGTTGCGGTATATTCCTTCTACACCAAGTGTTTTTTAGAGTTTTTGGTACAGCATTTTAACAGCTTCTCCAGGTGATCCCAAAATATCCTACTGTGAAAAACACTGAGTTAAATGCTCTGTGTGATGCAAATAAACGTAAGTTATAAAACTTGTATTTTAGAGAAGTTCAGGGATCACTGAGAAGATGAGTTCTCTATACACAGAAGTATTAAATTAATACCAATTCAATGAGATAAGGCATGTGAAGGAATTAGGTGAAAAATCATTTAAAAAATCATTAAAATGTAAGGGAGTGCCTACCACTTGAATTAAGCAGGGAGCGAATGGTTGAGAGGAGAGAGCCCAATGAAGACATGACATGCTGAGGGCAGACTTCCTGGAGGAAGCAGCATGAACCAGCAGCAAAGCTTGGCTCTCTCTTTCGTTAACCTCTGCATGTATTGAACTCATGCAATTATCAAGAAGCATCCACCGGACACTGAGGATGCAGCAGCTTGGAACAGATGGGCTGAGATGGAGCTCTGGGTGTTAGCTAGTAAGGTAAGGAAATGTATTATAAGACTTTCATGCCTTTACAGATGCTTAGACTTCAGACAGTAGCGTTTCCCTGAACATATGACCAGTATTACCACCTGCATGGTGCTATTAATGGCATAAAGATTTGGTATGAGAAGAACAAATATTTGCAGTTCCAGACCCTCTCTGGGCACCAATATTTCACACATTTTGCAATAATTCAATGATCCACCTAGAACTCATACCTTTATGCATATTTTACCTTCTACTTTCAGTTTTCCCAGAGTCATTTAGGAAACAACGGAAGGAAAACGTGAATCCATTAATGAAGAAGCTGTTAAAACGCACAAAATCTCCAACCATTTTATTAAAATACTAATTTCTTCAGGGCAGTAGCTCCATTTCTCATTCTGAAGAGGTTTATTGTCTGATGTCCAAGTTAGTTAGTGGACATCCAAATTCTAACAACTTTAAATTGTTAGATTTGGGGAGATTTTCCATTATTAACAAGCTTTTAAGAAGATAGGGAAAAGTTTGTATCAAATAATACTTCAACATCCTGTCTCAAACTATTGAACCTTGAGGCTAAGTGAAACTTATGACTACCTATAGGATTAGTTTTACTGTTTAAAAAAAAAAAAAGCCATCATGCTATTTAGAGTTTGTCTAGGTTTACTCAATGCTAAATTTGCCTTGGGGTAGCAAAAGTTTATATGTTTATTCATTTTTTGCTTATAAAATCTCCATCAACCTAGTAACCTGGGGTGACTTTTGTCCATGAGATTTAATAGTTTACTTCTTATGTTTTGCACAGGACTGATTCTTACCATAAATTAATTTTCTATTAGATGTCATTGAAGAAAATAGTAAAATAAAAGTTAAAGGCTTTATTCAACAGCTACATATCAAGAAGCCCCTTAGCATGAGCTAGTTCTCTAAGCTGAAGTAGTATTGAAGTAGGACAGGTAGAGAGAAGAGAGGAATATGTGGCTGTGATCTTGTTCAAGATTGTAGTTGTCTTTATCTGTAACTGCTGCAAAATTGGCAGTTGAAATGATGGAAAGCTGATGCCGTGGTTCATGGCCTTTTTTTGAGACGATTGATGCAATCCCATCCGGTAGTTCTCAGAGCAGGTCTTTTGAACGCTATCTTTGTTAGCCTTGTGAGTTGTCTGTTGACTGCCTAATACCAGTTAAGCTTCAGGAGACGAGATGATACAAAAGAAATAAACCCAGGGGGAGCAGAGAGAAAAAAAGGAGGCAAATGTTGGTCTAAGCAAAAAAATTGGGTTGGTTTTGATTTGTAAATATTAAACATGAGTAAAATGTATGATTTAAAAAGCGTTCTATGTTTGTTATAAAAGATTTTAAACAAAAGTATTTGTAGTTACTACAGAAATGAAAACTAAGAAATATGCAAGAATGTGAACATAGAAGGAAAACAAAGGTGGAAGAAAATGGCATTTTAAAAAATAATCAGTTATTTAATTAGGTTCTTAAGATATCTGGAACACCAATTTGTGAGGATAAATTCCATTCGTCAGGGCAAACACAGATCACAGGTAGCCCCGGAACTGAGGAATAGCTTTGATTTTTGGTAAAATTTGTGAGCCCCAGTCTTCTGATCAATCTTGCGCTGCTCTGTAATCTCATATTTCTCTTTTTCTGTGTCGAAGATCTCACCTTCCTGGTGTCTGGGCTTCTGCAGCTGCTTCCTCTTGAAGTAAGCATCAGTAAAGTGTTTTGGGATTTTTCATTCCTGCTATCAATTTTGGTTGAGGTGGCCATGACAAATTTCTGGTATGTGCTTCATAGAGGAACTCGATTGAGGACCAGCGGTCCAGTCACAAATAACAAGCCACTTTTCCAGCTGCTTCAGCAAAACCAGCCTCTTGCCCCTGTGGCCTCCAGTGAGGATGATCAGAATGGTCCTGGGGATAATGCTGGGCCACAGTTTTCTCATGTGCCTACTGAAGGGTTTTTTTTTTTGCTGTGGCTCAACAGCTTTCAAGGCACATCTTCAGTAGGATAATAACGAGGCATTTTGCAAAGTTTAACCACCGGGGTACTGCTGTTCTTGTCACCACCTACTGGTTTTGTAACAGTTGCAAGAACCGTCTCCTTTTTCTTTTCAACCTTGGATGCGGCTGAGTACTTCCTCTTGTATGTGGCCTTTCTGGAATACATGGCAGAAAGGGAATACCTGCCAATTTCTCTGACAAGGACAGGATTGCAGCTGCAGGGGGGCTTTCCTTTCTTGGGCTTTTTAGCCTGCAGGTTCCCCTTTTTCACTTTGCCACCAGCATCAGCCTTCTTGGCTTCAGGTTTCTTCTCTTTAGTATCCAGCTTCTCAACTTTTTCACTAGCCATCTTGCAAGATGGGAAAGAGCGAAAATGGCATATTTTTAAAAAAGAATCTTTAAAATTATAGTGGTGATGCATACGCATTGGAAAAAAATCTAAATATTTCAGAAAAAAATAAAGAGCATAAAAATTGAAAGCCTTCCTCCTATAACTTGTTCCTAGAGTGAGCTTGGGAGGATGAATCTTAAATGCACACTGCTAAGTGAAAAATCCAATCTGTGAAGGCTACATCTGTATGATTCTATTTGTATGACTTTTTTGGAAAAGAATAAAGAGATGGTAAACAGTTCTGTGGTTGACAGAAGTTTAGGGAGAGAAGTGGTGGAAGGTTGAATAGGTGAAGCACAGAAAATATATTAGGGTGATGACATTATTCTGTATGATGGTGCAGCGGTGAATACGCAACACTATAGGTTTGTCAAAACCCATTGCACTTTATGGCATACAGAGAATGCCTTAATGTCTGCAAATTAAAAACCAACCAGTTAGAGGTTGGAAGATCTCAGAATGGAATGTAGACTATGACAAGAAAAAATCTAAGCATATTAAAAATGTATGTTATTTCACTGAAGGAAGTTGGAAGAAAGGTTCTGACTTAGGTAACCGGAAATGAGTGGTGATTGTATGACTAAAGACTAGAGGAACTGCATATAAGCACTGTGCTTTAGTTGATTAAATAGTTTCTATAGAAGTACACATTATCAATTTTGAAATCACTATACATGTATAGAGGGAATAAACAAATAATTAAATAGACAACAGATGAGGCAGCAGTTTTCTTCCTGTTTGAGAGGGAGGTTACAGATAAGCAACAAGGGAAGGCTAGAACAATATGATAACAGGTTAGAATTGGAGTCATCATTATGAACTCATATTTAATATAAATACAGATGATGATATAGATAAATATTTCTAGATTTGTGTATGTGCATACATATTTTCTTATTCTTTCAGCTGAGAGGGCCTAGAAGCCATGAGGAACAGTAGTGGTGAGCACAGCTAGTGCCCATATCCTGGTTTCTAAATACCATTCTCTAATAAAAGGAAGCAGGGCTCCTTGGAGAAATGGCTGACACTAGAGTTTGGTTGGGGTAATGGTCAAAGATGGAACAATTTGAGGAACAAAATAAATAAAGTCATGTTGGAGTAAAACCTCGGGTATGAAACGCATACTGTGAGTTTATACTGATATAAGTAAATGATTGAATAAATAAACAGGAGATAAGAGGCAATTCTGTCTCATCTGGAAGAATTCTTGTGCATAGTGACTTTCTTCCAAAGTATGCAGTATAGAAAGTGGAGGTTGGGTGCGGTGGCTCACACCTGTAATCCCAGCACTTTGGGAGGCTGAGGTGGGTGGATCATCTGAGGTCAGGAGTTGAAGACCAGCCTGGCCAACATGGTAAAACCGCATCTCTACCAAAAATACAAAAATTAGCTGGGCATGGTGGTGGGTTCCTGTAGTCCCAGCTACTTGGGAGGCTGAGGCAGGAGAATCACTTGAACCTGGGAGGAGGAGGTGGCAGTGAGCTGAGATCACGTCACTGTGCTCCAGCCTGGGTGACAGAGCAAGAGCGAGAGGGGGAGAGAGAGAGAGAGAGAGAGAGAGAAAGAAATAGAGAAAGAGAGAAAGAAGGAAAGGAAAGGAAAGGAAAGGAAAGGAAAGGAAAGGAAAGGAAAGGAAAGGAAAGGAAAGGAAAGAGGAAAGAGGAAAGAGGAAAGAGGAAAGAGGAAAGAGGAAAGAGGAAAGGAAGAAAGAAAGACATTAGGTGAAACCTAAGAAGATTTCAATGAAATACGAACTTTAGTTTAAAATCATATATCAGTTTGGTTTGTTAGTTGTGACAAATGTACCATACTAATGTAAGATTTAACAATCGAGGAAAATGAATATGGAGAACTCTCTGTAGTATATTTTCAACTTATCTGTATTGTTCTAAAATTGTTTTAAAATTCTTGAAATATATCTTGGAGCTTGTTTTATGTCAAATATAGATATGGATATATAGATAGATGGATTTTTTATCATTTTAAATGAACGCATAATATTTCATAATACACATATAGTCATAAATTATCTAGAACTCTAAATCAAAATTTCCCTGTCATGTTCATTTAAGATTTTATTAGCTTTGCACTATTACTGTTCATGGCCAATACAAATCCTTAAATATACATGAAAGCGTGTATGCAATAACTTGTCTGTATCTAAAGAACACATAAAACCTAAAGAAATTTTGAAAAACTCCAGCAGAGAAAGCTGCAGATGGGAAAACAAGGCTCTGCAGATATTGAGATCTTGAAGGCCTTCATGCCACCTTCATGTTGCCTTTATTTTACATACATTTTCCCCCCACAGATTATGGAGACTTGTATCTTGCTGCTCTTGTAAATTATTCCCTGGCCCTGGATTCCAAGAGTAGTCTGTAGTTTATTTATGCAATGAAATACTACCCAGAAGTTAAAATGAACTATATTATATATGTGCATACATATATAAATATATATATGGTTAAATTCATAAACAACTGTATGCATTATTTACAGGTGCATACATATTGATGTATGCATACAATTGATGTTCCTGGCAATAGCTCTAAGGTCATAAAATATCTTAAATACTTTCTGAATCATGAGAGAAAAAGTTATGTCATTTTCAAATCATCTAAGTATTTTGTCTATTTGTTTTAAAAAAGCAACCTCTGTAATGTCTAAGAACTTCACAGACTTCAATCTAGCTGATCTCCAAAGGTTGGTTGAGCCGCTCATTTTTCTGGGTTAGATATAAATGTTAATTTCCAAGTTTAATTTATGAAAGCTAGTCTAATCACAGTAGCAGCCTTCTATTTCTTTTGATTTGTACTCTTATCTAGAAACCTGGCAAGTAGACGGTCATTAGCTGCTTAATGCACCCCAACCCACACACACTAAATCCAAAATTGCAAAGAGAATCATTGATAACATCTAACAGGAAGTGTGGTGAGCTACCTCCTGCTGTCCCATTCTTTAGTCCACAGGTTCACTCCTTCCCGATTTATGAAAGCTGATTCCGCTAGGCTGATTGGAGGCCAGCAGACATGTGGCCAGGTTCCCTCCATGCTTTCCAGAGCTGGGACTTAGCAGGAAGGAGCCAGTGTTCTGGTGCTCCTGCATTCCTAATCAGGGAGTTTCTCCAAATAGCTGTCAGGCCCCCTAAGACATAATAGGAAGTTTGTTTCAGTGTTTTCTCAAAGGTAATTTTAGGCATCACTACCCTGGAAAAGGGAATTTTAATTACTATCATTGATTATAATGGTAACTTTAAGAATATTAATTTTATTAGAAGGAAAAGTTTCAGATACTTATTTCCAATATAAAGCTGTAGAAAAGTAGTTAGGGATGGGTAAGCCATTAGCGAGAGAGTATTGACAATATTCTGACTTAATACTCTAAGTCACTGCTATTCCAAGTGACGGATCAGTGCTGATCCATGAATTGTTTGAAATGGATTTTCAACAAGTTAAATGCAGAAATTGAGAGAAAGCACTTAAAACTTACATAGCAGTGTGACATTGTTGTGATGTCACGTGCAGGCGGGTGATCATTTTTTACAAATTATTTTTTGTTACATTTACAAATGATCTAGAACACAAGAAGAGAAAATTTTAATGGGTCTCATAGCTTGAGAAACACATTTTAGAAGGAGATAAACTTGTTAGTAAATCTATTTTCATCACAAAATGTGTAATTTTGATTTTCTCTGACACAAATTTATACTAGCACTATTGCATTTGTAATCAATGACTTTAATCACTTTTAAATTTACAAATAATATAACAAGAAAGTAAAAAAGAAAAAAAAAAGGAATTTTCCTGAGATTCTTTGGTAAGAATTCAAGAAAGACAAAAGTGTGGAGGAAGATGAAAGAGGATATGTGTTCACATAGGGTCTATGTTGTAAATGGCGAGAGATTGAGGGTGCAGGACTGGGCTGTGGGTAGAATCTCTGATGAACAAGGAGGTGGGGGGGATATGTGACTCATATTTTCTGGTTCCAGCAACCTGGAAAACTTCTAGGTTGTATCTGAAATGAGGTAAGAAGAGAGAAAATGAGGCAAGATATAATTATTCATTTTAATATATTTGCTGGTTACAAATCCAGACACTCAATAATGTAGAAATAACATTGCTCAGCCTCCAATGGAAAATTTTTAGACATATGAAAAAGCAAGAGAAAATTTAACCAATGAAAATTGAACTACAAGTGAAACCTCTTTAAAACAGCTTTTTAAAATATTTTCAAGATTAAAGAAAATGGACATAATAAGAGCAGAAATGGAATTTATAAAAGAGAACTGATGGACAAAAAGAACAAACAAAACTGAGGAGCTACAAAAAATACCATAGCTGAAATAAAAAATCTACTGAATGAGCTTAAGAGCAAATTAAATACCGTAGAAGAAAAGATAGATGAACTTGAAGATAGGATGATAAATCCTATCCAAATCAAAGCACAGGAAGAAAAGAAATTGAGGAAGAAAAGAAACCGAACCACATAACCTAACACAAGTGTAATTGGAAAAAAGATGTGAGCATAGACAAATGTATATTAAGAAATAACATTCAAATGATTCCAAAATTTGATGAAAAATATAAATCCCTGGGTCCAAGGAGTTTAACAAACTCCAATCTAAACAAACAAAAAGAAAGTCTGACAAAAGCACAAAATAATTAAAATTTTGAATATCAGTGAAAGAAAAAGATGTTTAAAACAGCCAAATAAAAAGACATATTATGTGCAAGGGAATAGTGGTAAGAATTATCACACTCTTCTCACCAGAAATGGTTGCCAGTCAAAAAGCAATAGGATAACATTATTAAAGTTGCTTCTCAAAGAGAAAAAAAAAAAAACTATGAATCTATAATTCTGTACCTGAGGAGGCAGGTAGAAGAAATGAAGGTCAAATAAAGATATCATTAGACAAGAAAGACAGAGAATTTCGTACCAGCAGACCTGCACTACACAAATGTTAAAATAAAGGATGCTCTTCAGACTTAAGGAAAATTATTTCATGTAGAAACTTAGCTGTACAACTTAAAAGCTGTTGAAATGAGATTCACCTTTCCTCTACCTCTATATGAAGTTTTGTGAAGATGACGTCTGCACATCAGAAGCTGCAGCAGTTTCTCGTGACCATGAACAAGCATGAAGATGGACACTGATGATGCATTGAGAACAACATTGAGAAAATACTCGTGTGATTGTGCACTGAATTACAAACCTGGAACTACTCATCTTTGGACTTTTTGTTAAGTGACATGTTAAACCTTGATAGAGCAGTCAGTATTAAAATCTGATCAGAGAAACAGGCATTTTCACATCTTTCATAGCTGTTTGGAATATACTGGTAATACTTACATCCTCAGCATTATTCTTTGCTTTGATTAGTAACTGAAATCCAAAATCTTTAATTCTTTTTTATTTTTAAATAGTCATTTATTAAAATAATGAAAGAGAAAATTTACATTTTAAGAATTGGTTCTACTTAAGATTTTTAAAGGTTGCCTTGTTATCCAAAAAACAATCTGCCATTTATAAATATTTAACTGTATATCATACAAACGCCTCCAGTTTTATCCAAATCCACTGTTAAATTCCCATGTAATTATTCCAGTAGAAATCACTATACCTTTTCATCATTAATTTTGTTAACTCTTTACTGGAAAGAGTCTAGATGTGCTTAAATGCAGTTCTCAGAGTTTTTATTATGACGATTCAACAGAACATTTCCATATTGTTTTTGGGGGAAGGTGTACACTTACTAAGTTAAAGAGTACCAGAAAATTATTAGCCACTAACAACATAGATTTAAAAAAATGGCCTCTAGACTTACTTTAAGGCATGCTTTTCAATGATTTCAATGTCTTTTTATTCCTATTTCCATTAAAATGAGGCCAATAATTCAGTCATATATTCTAACTGAAAATGAGACTATGAAATGATAGCCCTTTTCTCTAGTCTTTGACAACAGGAGAATAGTTGAGAAAAGTGATGCACTGATGTAAAGGAAAATGATTGAGAGACACCCATGAGACTACTCTAAACAAATATTGTGAGACTAATATGCACATAGAATACTGTATGTAAATGAAAATTCCAAACATATATCTTATTTACTGTCCTCTATCAAACTCATTGAGTTAAATAAGGAGTACAGATGAGCTAGAATTTTTAGTAATTTAGCTAATTCTCAGTATTTAGTTCTTATTCTTTCCATTCCTTTTCTGTTACATTCCTTTGTTACTGTTGATTCTCCATTTTCAAATCAACACAAATGGCTATTCAAGGCTTTCTCTGTGCAAGTATTCATCTAGAGAAAATCATTTTGATACCTCCCTACCAAGAATTCCCAGGAAAACATTGGGTATACAAAAGTGTATATTCAAGACATATTCAAGGGTACAGGTAGAGTTTATTCAGTTTCATTCACCTGCCATGAAATGAGCTACAAATTAACTTCTCATTATTTTCTTGTGTAAACCACCTTCCCCTCAATTCCTTTTAAAGTCATGCTGAATTCAACATCATTGAAGGTCAACATGGAGTAGTAATCAAAGTATTTCAAGAAATTTATTCTATCTAATCTAATAGTATTTTGGCAGAACAGAGATGGAGAGGAACGTGAAGTATGACTACTTCTTAAAGGGTATAAATTGTGATTTCTACCTCCTAGCTAATGTTCCAGAATCTATTTAGTCTATTTATTTGCATGTTTTCCAAGGGACAGAGACACAACTCAGAAAAATAAGAAAAACATTACATACTTTACTCAGCTTATGTTGTAATCAAAATAGGCTATGAAGGAAAACATTTAGTTTAGGTAATAAACTTCATAGGAAAATTGTAAAGTCCTACTATTTTGAAGAATGTTTCTGTCTTGTTCAATCTTAAAACAGGAAAAAATAAAACGCAGCCATGGAAGAACTTTAGAATGTCATAATCAAATTGTCTTACACTGTGTAAATCTATGGTGTGTAAGTTTTTTATGAACAAGATAGATTATGCCTGATAAATTTTTTACACTCTGCCTTTTTCTATACTAGTGCCATGTATCTAGCCTTAATAAATGCATATTTTGGTATCATTTCATTGGCCTCACATTTAACATTCAGAAAGTTGTGTGTCAATGTTTAGATTATGACTGTAATGTACCACCTTCTTTGTTTGTTCCTCGATAAGAAATCTGGTGACCCGGTGGCTTACACTCCCAAACAATTGTGTATAGGATATTTTCAAACTCCATGTCCGCAATTCTAAGTTGACATGTCATGAAAAGCATTTCAGAAGTCGCATGCCTATCATTTCTAATCTTCACAGCATCTCTCTGAGATACATTATTTACCTCACACCTATTAGGCTGGCGACTCTCAAAAGCATACAATAATGAGTTGGCGAGGCTATAGGGAAACTGGAGGCTTTGTGCACTGCTGGTGGGAATGTAAAATGGTGCAGCACCTGTGGAAAATAGTATACCAGTTCCTCAAACAATATCAGCAGTTCCTCTATTAAAAATAGAATGACGATATGATCCAATAATTTCACTTATGGCTATATATCAAAAATAATTGAAAACACAGTCTTGAAGAGATATTTGTATACCCACGTTCATAACAGTGTTATACACAACAGTCAGAAGGTGAAAGTGACCATCAACAGATGAATAAACAAATTGGATATATACATATGGTATAATGTATATATGTATGTATGTGTATATACAGTGTATATATGATGGACTATTATTCAAACTTAAAGTGGAAGGAAATTCTGACACATGCTACAGCATGAATGAACTTTGAGGCCATCATGCTAATGTAAAGTAAGATGTCACAAAAGACAAATGTTGGATGGTTCCATTAACATAAGGTACCAGGTAGTCAAATTCGTAAATATCAAAGTACAATGGTGGTTTCCAGGGTCTGGGGGGAGAAGGGAATAGGGAGTTTTAATTTAATGGGTACAGAATTTCAGTTTTGGAAGATGAAAAAGTTCTGAGATTGGTTGCACAACAATGTGAGTGAAATTAATATCGTTGAACTATGTTCTTAAAAATGTTTAAAATGAGCCGGGCGCGTTCTCTCACACCTGTAATCCCAGCACTTTGGGAGGGCGAGCAGGTGAATCACAAGGTCAGGAGATTGAGACCAACCTAGCCAACATGGTGAAACCTCGTCTCTGTACAAAATTAGCTGGATGTGGTGGCAGGTGCCTGTAATGCCCACTACTCGGGAGGCTGAGGCAGGAGAATTGCTTGCACTTAGGAGGTGGAGGGTGCAGTGAGCCGAGATCATGCCACTGCACTCCAGCCTGGACTACAAAGCAAGACTCCTTCTCAAAGAAAAAAAAGTTTAAAATGATCAATTTTATGTTATGTGTAGTTTGCCTCAAATTAACATTTTTAAAAGTGAGCTGTTATTTTCAGTATGACGTATTTCTTGCAAATAGCCGGGATCCTGTATTACTAGAGACAGAGCAGATGTGGTCTGGAGTGCACCTGAAAACAGGTGGAGGTTTTATAAATCTGCCAACATGTGCGAGCAGAAACAAGTGCCTTGCCAATTCATAATCCCCACATGTTGTCAGATGTTATGAGTGCTTGGGTGGGAGAGAAAAAATGCAAATAAGTGCTCCATGAGGAGTGGAGGAACAACTATAAAGAGTCCATGGAGGCCCCCAGAAGCGAAAGAGTCAGCCTCCGCCAGGCCCCAGGCAGAAGACTCAACACAGCGCTGCGATGAGCGACCCTTCCTGCTGCCGCGATGTCCTCTTTCATCACAAAGCAAGGAATGAATCCTTTTTCAACTTTTATTATAGTTTCAGGAGTGCACGTGCAGGTTTGTTACATAGACACATTGCGTGTCGCAGGGGTTTGGTGTACAGATTATTTCACCAACCGGGTGATGAGCATAGTACCCCATGAGTAGATTTTTCCATCCTCACCCTCCACCCTCAGGTAGGCCCTGATGTCCTGTTTTTCCCTTTTTTGTGTCTGTGTGTTCTCAACGTTTAACTCCATTTATAAGTGAGAACAACGAAGCATGGAATGAAATTTTATACATAATAATCTGAGTAAAGTGCAGTTGAAGGATCTTGGACTCATCCAGGCTTGCTTCATATTTTATTCCTATTGGATATTTGAGTCTCATTGTTTCTTCATTATAAACCTGGATTCTCAGTTTAAAAACACTAGTGTTATTTCTGAACCATATACATTTGCTTCTTGCTTTATTCAGAAGGTAAAGTTCAAAATCCTTGTTAATAGCCAGTGGAGAACAAAAATAACTATCTGCTATGTATGACCTAACATATACTTTAGGTAATTAAAGTGTATTTTTGTTGCCTTTGTTACACTCTCATTCTGTGTTCTTATTTCCTAAACTGGAGCACTAAAATCATGGATGTTGAGATTCAAGCAGCGGTGATTTTTCTCTGGAAATTCCAGAATTTGCTTGTATATCTATAGTTTCTTACCTTTCTTTCTTTTTTAAAAGTAGGAACTCTGCCATCCTTTAATCTCTACTTCTACCATAACATTGATCACCTACTTATTCTTAGTGTACTTAATTTAATTTAAAAAGCTTACCTTTAACTTTGAGAGACTGAGGCAGGTGGATCACGAGGTCAGGAGATGGAGACCATCCTGGCCAATATGGCGAAACCCCATCTCTACTAAAAATACAAAAACTCAAAAATTAGCTGGGAAAGGTAGTGTGTGCCTGTAATCTTAGCTGCTCGGGAGGTGGGAGACTGAGGCAAGAGAATCTCTTGAACCAGGGAGTCTCAGGTTGCAGTGAGCTGAGACTACACCACTGTACTCCAGCCTGGCAACATAGCAAGACTCCATACAAAAAACAAAAGCTTACCTTTAAAGCCTTCCATACTCTAGCCATAAAGGCAAGATGAAAAGACATACACCCTTTTTGGAAGACATTAAAATCAAAGCCTGTCCTATTCCCTGGATCTTCATTGCCAAGGAGTGGGTAAAGCTCACCTGGTACATACACTTCTAATTTCTGTTTTGTTGACTCCAGAAACAAGCATGTAAACTAACAATAGCAGAAATTCAAATTATGACTGCAAATATCATTGTGAAGGCATAGGGAAAATTGATTCTAAGAAGGAGAAATCGTAGACATTTCCGACTTTGGAACTAGATCTTGATGATGCCAAGGATGTTAACAACCAGCAACAACAAGAGATAGGAGGAGAAATGTGAATGAAGTGTGCTGGGAAATGACTTCAGGGTACTGGCTAACATTAACTATAAGGAATATTGAGTTTGAAGGAAAGAATGAAGAAGAACCAATACAGCAAAACTTAATTATCATAAATTAGCGTGAAGCTCCAGATGATAGGCCGTGGGTGTAATATAATTATGCATCCTGAACAGCTGGTATCCTGTGTGACCCCTGCAATATTCTGGAGTGATTGAGGATATCTGGAAGGAATACAGTGATATGCACATATTATGGGATTGCAGTTGGAGTTGGGGGCTGGGAGGTATCAGAGTCTATAAAGCTCTGCCTGTCCTATTCCTTGGATCTTCATTGCCAAAAAGTGAGTAAAGCTCACCTGGTACATACACTTACAATTCTTGATTTGATGTCTCCAGAAAAGTCATAGCTACTGAAAAGCCTCCTGATAAAATGAGTAATAGTAACACTAAAGGGATTGAAATTTCATGGTAAACACCAAATAGTGCAGCATAGCCAAGGATTTGTCTGGGAGAAAAGGAGACCAGGTTGCTGAAGACCTCAGGGATGCTTTTCTGGGACTCAAGGTTTTTCTCCAGGAGGTGGGACAATAGGAAGTAGGAAGAGCAGGATGGGTTGGAGAACCTGAGCTTTCCCAAGGAAACTCTGGAAGCTGTCACAATGTGGAGGGAAGAGAAATTAGAGGTAGGGAGACTGCCCTTGGCATAATAATTGTTCAAGAAGAGAAGTGAGGATATCTTATGGACAGGAATGCTGGCAATGAAACAGACAGCAGTGCAGACAGACCAGGTACCAAATTGGGAGTGTGGGCCCCAAGGGTCTGGTGTGTCTCTACAGGGAACTGATAATCACCTGGGGACCTATCTTCAGCTATCTTTTGCGAAATAGAATCTGTGAGTTCTTAAGTATTTTACATAAGATCTTCTAAACACTGTCCTTTCTTTTTCATACACTTGCATCCTCACCCCACCTATCCACGTTATTAGATTTTATTACAAAGTGAATGCTCAAAAACATTGAGTAACTTACTAAATTCATTCGTATACGTTATCAATAGAACCGGGCCTAGGATCAAAGATAAACAAAAGATATTCAAATGCATGGAAGAGAAAAGCTTCATCTTCATCTTTTTATTTCCAAATAAGCAGTAACATTGGGATGTGCTGCTCTGTAATTGTGTCATCATATGCTTCTCAAGCAAAGAGATATTTCTATGGAGATATTTAAAACAGTCAGGAGGAGTACCCATCTCCACCACCCACTGAAAGAGAGTGTTTCTGTGACACCTTGCTCTGCCCAAGCATGCCGTAGCCTTAGTGTAGACAGAGTAGTTCCTGGAGAGCAGGTGCAACGTTATCACTTTTCTTTGTACTGTATCAAGATGCAATCCTAGAAAACAAAGGTTGAATAAATTAAATAACTTTTGAATATTGTGTAATATCCTAGAATTGCAGTGCCAGAAAGAATGTGAACTTCAAGTACAAATTTCTCATCTTGCATATGAATCCTTTCAACAGTATCTAGTTTTTTTTTTTTTAAGAAAAAAAAAAGAGACAAATCTTTGGTTTTATAGTATTTCCATAGCTCTATTTTTAAAAAGTTCTTGTAGGAGACAACAATCTGCCATTCGTCAGCTTCTACTTATTTTTTTAGGTCTATACACTGCTAGTACAAAATCTAAGCCTGATTCTTCAGTATTAGCATAGGAATGTGCAAAATCAGTTTGGAATTAGTTATGATATCAGTGGTAAGCTGTGAAATGTCTATGTGATCTGAAGTCTTTTAGAGGCATTTAGTTTGCTTTACAAACAGCTGCAGGAAATTACAATTAAATTTCTGTAAGGGACAAAACAAGTATTTTTAAACTGAGAGTTGATGAGGTTAATCCTAGCATACGTGCCAGGTGTGGAGCAAGGAGAAGGATTCAGTAGCTGGAATAGCTGCCACTTAGATTAACCCAAGAGACTATCTAACTTGTCTAATTTTACATCAAATAGCTTTCAGTTCTGTGTACTTTATACAAGAAATTTGCATGTTAATCTAGGGCTATACAAACATTTTCAGAAAGTTCTATCATTCTAAGTGTGACATAACATTTTTCACTCAGGAAATTTTTATTTCAAATGCTAACTCTAAAAAAAAATATACCTGGGACTTAAGGAAAAAAAGATTTCATAAGAGCAAGTTATGTTATAACTTACTTGTTTCTGATAAAACTGAAGAAAGTTAGTTTCATTTCTATTGAGCTTACTTTAAAATCTGTGTTCATCAATACACTAACATTGTACTTGCATTGTGATAGAAAACAGCATTTGCCCTGAGAGATTTTACAAGTGAAGGATATGTAGCCTTTGAAGATTCTATAACTGAAGAATGTAAGGTAAAAATTAAAGGAAATTCACATATAAAAGATGCAAACAGGCTGGGTGTAATGGTTAACACCTGTAATCCCAGCACTTTTGGAGGCTAAGGTGGGAGGATCACTTGAGCTCAGGAGTTTGAGACCAGCCTGAGCAACATAAAGAGACCTTGTCTCTACAAGTAATTTTTTAAAAAAAATAGCTGGGTATGATGGTATGTCCTTGTGCTACCAGTGACTTGGGAGGCTGAGGTGGGAGGGTCATGTGAGCCCAGGCAGTCGAGGCTGCAGTAGGCTGTGATCATGCCTCTGCACTCCAGCGTGGGTGACAGAGAAGGACTCCATCTCAAAAATAAAAAATAAAACAAAGATGCAAACAGTAGAAAGGTGTGAAACTCACTTAACCTATAAAAGTTTTGTGCATTTAGTAGAGTTTTTTCTCAGAAAAATTGCCCATCAAAATGAATTTCTAAATGAGTCATATTTTACACCATTTTCCATTATATAATCAGACACATTCTGATTGTATAGTAGAAATCAGCATAAAAATAAACCATTTCAAAATGTCACAAGTCCCGAAGTCATATTTCAAAAAAAATGATTAATTACTATGCTTTGAGAAAAATCAAATTGCCTATAAATGAAAGTTGACAGAAATATATCTTACAGAAATTTTACTGTCTAATATTTGACTTTTATGGCTAAACTGTAGAACTATCCCCAGTTTCAATATTTGCCCAGTAATACCAACACTAGCTGCATAGCTAATGCTGAACCCAGCCAAAAACAAAATATTTGCTCATTTAGCTAGACGTAGTTCCCACATACTTGGCAGTTCTACAATGCAGGGTTTTGATAGCGCCGATTAATAATTAAAAATAAATTTCTAATAAATGTGCAAGAATTTAGTATTAGCTGGATTTCTAAACTGATGTAAAGATCATCTGGTTAATGATGTCAATTTTATGTAGACACAAATGATTTCAGAATGTATATATTATATGCATATTATACATACATGTCCACATATATTCTCTAAAGACATAGTCATATATATAGAAGGATAATTGAAATATCTACAATAGAATGGATCAACCTAGAAATAGCTCACAAATGTATCAAAAACAAGATACTTTTATTCAGTGTTGGAGACATACAGCTTATTGCGTCTTTTAAGCATTTTTCTTTGTTTTTAACAGGTTGTTTGGTATCAAGTCAGTAATTCAAACGGACTGTTCCAGTACTTGGAAGATCATAGTAAACCCGGACCTGTCATGGTATCACCACGCCAACCCTATCCTGCTACTAGTGATGTACTACACGCTGGCCACTCTGATCCGCATCTGGCTGCAAGAGCCCCTTGTAAGGACAAAAATGTTTTCATGATCTTGTCTGCAAAGTAACGTAGAATCTCCAGACCAAATGATTCACTCCTGTTCTTTACTGACTAATATTCCAACACAACTCTAGTGTTCTGGGTATAATGTTTTAATTCTGCAAACAGTATTAGGTGAATATGAACACTACTGGATCAAAGACTAGCTTCCCATTAGCAACCAATATCACAGCGTGCTGCTAAGAATGGCAGATGGTGAAGAGAACGGAAGACTCATTTCTGCCGATCACTTACTGTAATATGCCACGTGGTTGTCATACATTATCTCATTTAATGCACTAAATAACTCTGATCAATAGAATAGGTATTATACCCATTTACAGATGGGGGAAATGAGGTTAGAGATGTCAATTTTTCTAAAATCACACATTTACTGGATGGTATAAATCAGATTCAAACCCATGTTTGACAACAAGGCTTGGTTCTTAGAGACACACCCCTGCTATCAAGTGGACTGGCGTTTCCCAAACCCCTTCCAGCCCTCTTAGCCTGTGAAGATGTGGGAGTGACAGCCCAGTTCTTGGCGGTGCCTGTTGCCTCCTGAATATCCTATTGCGAGGAATGGAGATTCGGATATTCCTTCCAGCACAACTGAGGGTATTTATTCCCTAGGGAATGTGAACAAGGACACAGCATTTCTGAGGAGGGGACTGAAGCCTAGGTGGCTTCTTTTCTCTCTTTTCTCCTTCAGTGACAGAAAACGTCAGCCTGCTTTTCTTTCTCCTAAATGACTGTCAGGAGCCCCGTTGTGAGGCAGCTTCCTGATACATGAAGGAGACAAGCTCTGTAGACAGGGTCATCACACCTTTTCATGCCCCACGTGCAGGGATCCCCATAGCTGGGGACAGTTCTCTTTAGCACAGCCCAGCCTGAGTCTCTGCATTCCAGTCCCACCTCCTCCAAATTGCTATCCCCACATGCTAATCAGTAAGTCAGTCAGTGAGTATCTATGGAAGGCCAACTGTGACTGACACTAACCTAGGGGCTGGCATAGAGCAATGACCTCAGTAGGCAAGGCCCCACTTAGAGAGCTGTGCATTCTAAAAGAGAAAAATTGGTCCAAAAAAGCAAACAGCATGTGAATCAGATAGTGACTGTAAAACAGCAGGTGTCCCTCCAGTCATCCCTGGCAGAAGCGCCACCTGCAGAAAGGAGGATGGTGCTCTCTTCCTCCTACATGGTACGTCCTCCCCATTGCAGGGGCTAACAGCCATCTGTGGGATTCGGGTCTCAGAGGCCATCCTTGTTAGCAGGGCTCTCATGGATCATCTTTCTTTCAGGCCACTGATGACAGTTGTATAGTAAAAACATGCTTCATGGGTGGTGAGGAATCCCAATCATCTTGTGTTATATTTTTCTTCAATTTTCTTCTAAAATTTGACTATATCAGTAAAATCGTTAAAGTTTCGTCCAATTCCTCCACAAACATATATGAATATGTATATATTCACAAATAAAAACACGTACATACAAAATTAAATATATGTATATATATATTTTTTGAGATGGAGTTTCGCTCTTGTTGCCCAGGCTGGAGTGCAATGGCACTATCTCGGCTCACTGCAACCTCGGCCTCCTGGATTGCAGTGATTCTCCTGTCACAGCCTCCTGAGTAGCTGGGATTACACTTGCCCAACACCACGCCTAGCTAATTTTTTTTTGTATTTTTAGTAGAGGCAGGGTTTCATTATGTTGGCCAGGCTGGTCTCGAACTCCTGAGCTCAGGTGATCCACTCACCTTGGCCTCCAAAAGTGCTGGGATTACAGGTGTGAACCACTGCGATGGGAACTATTTCTGAACAATGTCTTACACGTTACAGAAATTTACTTTAAGTCTTTCTAGTTATTAAGATTTCTCAGCCCCTTTGCTTTCTCTGGGGTATCCCATGTCATCTCTCAGATAACGCAGTAGCTTAATGAGGGCTCTGTTATAACCTTTAGGTCTGTGCAATATTCTGCTTCCATTGCCATGTGCTGCCTGGAGAGCAAAGGTAGACAGAGAGAGAGCCAGGAAGACCATCCAGGCTATAGGCCACACAGCAATAGCAATATTACATATCACAGGGTCTGCAGGGCTATGTGGAGAAAGGGGCTTAACACTATCATCAACATGTCAGGTGGGCTGTTTTTTAAATGGGCTGGGACAGAAGGCCTGTTGCATTGAAGTAATGAGAAAAAGAAGCTGATTATATCATAGTTCCAGATGACCTGGTACATTTAATGAAAAATGCCAGCCACCAAATGTAAGTGCTGAGGTAGACGTCTGTGAAACATATTTGAAAAGGAGAGCGAGAAAAGCCAGTGTCAAGACTTCAGTGTAATATATGACCCCTCCTGGTAAGTTTAATGCCCCACCCACAGAGTTAGGGTGCCCCACTTAGAAATTCTCCCCTGCTGCACTGGGACCCAGGAGTTGGGTGGTGAGACTAAGTCCACACCACTCTAGTATCAGCGACGCATGACTGTCCTTTTTACTAAGACACTTTTGTTGGGAAAACATGCTAAGGCACTGAAGTGCTTTTGTTCCTCGTATTCCTATCGCTTCTCCTAAGTCAGGTGTCTAATTTAGGCAAATGTCTCATGTGCATTAGATATGCTCTTGCTTAGTACTGTGTGAGCTCTAGATGATTCTGCCTTTAATACATCCAGTCTTAATTGAAGATGGCTAATGGCTGGCTTACATGGTCAACTGCACACCTTTGTGAAAGCTCTTACTCTAAGAACCTGTGTGTTGCTGCTTTTGAGTGCAGTTGAGAACACACGTGGGAAAGCTGTGGATATTTAACACTGGAGTACATTCTGTAATGAATGGGGCTTAGTAGAATCAGGAGACATTTAATATTGATGTGCTTATTAATTACAGGGTAGCATTTTTGTCATTTTTGACAATGTCTTGATAAAGTCCTGCATACTGTAAATATCCACTTTGAAAGATCATCATATTGAGCCAAAATGAAAAGCTCTCTCTTGGCCACCTAGGCTGCCTAGAGAACTGCCTCAGGAAGCAAGGCCCATCCTGTTTCTGCGTTTCAGGTGCAGGATGAGAGGACCAAAGAGGAGGACAGAGCCCTGGCTTGTAGCCCCATCCAAATAACGGCGGAGAGGAGGCGGAGCCTGTGGTATGCAACCCACTACCCCACTGATGAAAGAAAAGTAAGCCATGATGAAAGGGATTTCCGTTCCCTAATTTTTCTATTTTTGTATTTTACTGTTGAATATGAGCCTTATACTATCATACATATAATATCATATTCAGGTTGCTGGTACTTTATAGAAACAGTTTGATTTAGGAGGGTTAGTACCTGAGAGAGAAAACTATTTCCAAAGGAAATACCCAGGTCCCGACAAAAACATCATTTTATATTTCCATGCTTTCTACTGAAATCTCTTAAACTTAAAAAGAATTTTCCTAATTAAAAAAAAAATTTTGTAATTAAAACAAATAAAAATAGCAAAGCAATCTGTTAGCACTGGAGGGTAAAAATTTCAGTGCTGAACTATATTGCAGAAAATAATTTTACTCTATCGGGTAACTGGCCACAGTGGGAACTCTGTGATCACTTAGAGAAGACCCAAATGGGAATGTGACTGAGGATCTCTCACTACTTTGAGGCAACTGAGTGTATTGACAAGGAAAAGTGGGTCACAATTGGATAATTCAGATAACTTGTAGAGTACATGTAATATAGAATATGTAATTCATATAACCTTTTGATCATTTATTGGCCATTTTGGACTGAACTCTGTCAGTGATATATTGACTTGTGAAAACGGACCGTTTACAAGGTTGTAAACACAGATACTCTTAGAATTTTTGGATGGGGTCAGCATTTTGCTTTCCAGCATGTTCTAGAATTGAGGAGTGAGTTCTCTGTTTTTGTGGCAGTGAGTTTCTCTAGGACCCGCAGCCCTACTCTCAGCACGCCTACCCTGTGTTGAGCGAGGGGCAGTAGTGAGTGAGCTGCCTTAGGGGGACAGCACTGTGGGGCGGAGGTGCCACCCTAAGGCATCTGGGGGTTTCCCAGCCATTTCCTCTATTGCACCTCACCAGGTTTCAGGTTACCTTACGCATTCCACTAAATGATGAGGAAAGCCCAGCTGTTTTTAAAGTGAGGCCTGTGGATCTGTGGGAGTCCTGAGACCTTTGCAGGGATTCTTAAGCTATTTCTGTGCTAATACTTAAAAAACCTATTTCTGTGCTAATACTTAAGATCTTTGTTTTGATGATATCAAAGCAGCGGTGGGTAAAACTGCGGGCTCCTGAGCACGAACCAAGGCCAGGGCACCAAAGTGCAGAGCAGTGATTGCAAATCGAGTCCTTCACTGCAGTGTGCTGGAGAAAAACAAAAGAAAAAGGCTGGTTTCACATTCGAAAATTGTGAGGAACCAGAAGAGTTATTAATTTTCTTAAATCTCCACCTTGGCATACTTGTCTTTTTAATATTCTATGTGACAAAATGAGGAGTCTGCCTAATGTGCCCCATACGAAGTGTGACAACTGTCCCTATGAGAAGTGTAGACCTACTCACTGAAAGCACTGTGGGCTAAACTCACTGTGTTTCAGCAGCAACCTTTTACCTGAAAGAACAGCTCGTGGACTAACATGGCTACTTTATTCCAGCTGGGTATTTGGCAGACAACTAGTTGAAAATAAATGAAGTGAGCTCATCACTTTGAGGCAAACAACTGACAGTAATTGTTACCGGTGGTAAAATTTAACCATTTGAGTAAAAATTTGAATTTTGGAAAACACATCTACTGAGGGCTTAAAAACTTTCCAGTATTTGAGGACTTTGCTGATGAGACCGGGGTGATATTGACAAATGTGCTTTTTATGCATGGCATACTGAAACATGTCGGTATTTGGTAGAGTCAATACCTGTAACTCACTGAAACAGCAGTTTCCAAATCACCACCACCTGATATGACAGTGTGTGGGTAAATAATCCAGTTGGGGTGCATGATATGCCAATGGATTTCAACATAGCAAAATATGAAAAGTTAACTGATATGGTTTCAGATTCTGAACTCCAGTTGACATTCAAGACACTGAATTGGTTTAGTCTGATCTAGTAGCAAAGACTATTTAGATAGACTGTTAAAATACTTCTTTTTTTTTTTTTTTTTTGTCAACAAAGTCTTACTCTGTTGCCCAGTGCAGTGAAGCAATCTTGGCTCACTACAACCTCCACCTCCCAGGTTCAAGCAATTCTCCTGAATCAGCCTCCTGAGTAGCTGGGACTATAGGCACATGCCACCATACCTGGCTAATTTTTTTGAGTTTTTAGTGAGAGGGTTTTGCCATGTTGCCCAGGCTGGTCTTGAATTCCGGAGCTCAGGCAGTCTGCCCACTTCAGCCTCACAAAGTGCTAGGATTATAGGCATGAGCCACCACTCTCAACCCTAAAATACTTCTTTTTGACCCAACTGCATATTTATATGAAGCCAGATTTTCTTTATCTACTTCAACTGGAACACTGTACCACAGCAGATTGAATACAGAAACAGATATGAAAATCCGCTTGCCTTTTATCAAACTAGACATTAAACAGATATGCAAAATTGTAAAACAATGATACTCTCTTCACTATTTGTTTAAAAAAATAGCTATTTAAATAACTTATTTATATTAACACATAATGGGTTTTTAAATTTTATAATGAATAAATACATAAGTAAATCAGTATTTTAAGAATACCTTGTGTAATTTCTGGTATGGTAGATATTGATAGATAAACCCACATAAATAAAGTCTCTTTGGAACCTTCAGTGATTTTTAAGAATGCAAATGAGTCTTGACCTAAAAATGTGATAAAACCACTTGCTATGCTAACTATTATTTGGGGGAAACAGAAATCGCCTGGTAATTATGTATTACTATTTAAAAAGTAGAGTCATATAATAATCATTTTGTTGTAGGCAGTATGCAAATCTTAAAATAATCTCAAACCACATTACAAATCAATTTTTCTTTATTATGAAAATTCTATTTCTCGAAACGTAAATACATTCGGCATTCTGCAGATGTCTCAAAGGACTATAAAACTAAGCAGCTAATTCTTGTAGAACATCACCCTTGAAAAAACTGGTAACATTTATAGACGTGTGGTTGCTTACCTGTTGTTATAACTAAACATTAACATCAGGAGCTGTGAAATGGTTGTTCTAAACAGCAGCATCCAGTTCAATTATTTGTCCCTTTATATTTTGCATGGCAGTTTTAATACACTAGCATCCAGCAAGTTAAAGAGAATGGGTGTGTGCAGAGTAAAACTTTATAGATACATAAACAGTAAAATGCTTTTAGCTTCCTTACTAACATGCTTCCCTGCATTGCTTTTTGCAGCTTTTATCCATGACCCAGGATGACTACAAACCATCTGATGTTAGTATACCCTTAGAATTTTCATTTATGGATGTGCAAGTGATGTAAAAGTGACAGAAATGGAAGTCGCTTCTTTAAGTCCATTTTAATGATCTATAAAATTTCCCTAAGCTTTTCCATTTTTTTGGCATAAATTATATCTGGTAGATGGCTGTTAAAATGAGATTGAGTATAATCATACAAAATATATTTAAATTTTAAGAAGCTTTGTGGGCTTTTTAAAAAGCATTTCATTCTGTAGCTATGCCTATTACATAAGCAGAAAGTTTTGCATGTCCATGGGCGCACATACACATACGTATAGGTGGGTGTTATGTTTATCTCAAAAATTGTAAAGTCGAAGAGACAGGAGAAGGAAACAGGCAATTGCACTTAGTGGTGTAGTGAGGACATTGCAACATTCAGTCAGGCAGAGATCCCCAGTAGGTGACCTCTCAGCTAAGATCCAAGGATGTTTGCATTAGTGCTGTGCAGAGCCACATAGGGTATACAGCAGGACAGTGCTGGACAATGGCCCAGGAAAGGTCTAGAATCCCATATCGCTGGAGGGATGGCTGAGAGGTGGACAGTAGCAAAGACTGTGGCTGGAAAGATCAGACCAAATCTTGAAGGCCTCCTTCAGCCTTTTACAAGAATTTGCTCTTCAAACTGAGGACGGTGGGTACATAGCATGGTTTATGGCAAAGTGCAACAAAATCAGATGCACATTTTCCTGCAATCACTCTGTGGAGACTAGAATTGGAGAGGGAATGTACAAGATTCCTCTTACTAAAATAATTTGGACAATAGGCTAAGTTATTCAACTTGCAGTCGACTCCTCACTGTTTGATTAGGGTGGAGGAAGGGAGGTGGGGGTGTGTCTACATTGAAAACCCAGACCTGCTGTGACAGCTGTCCCTTTCCCTGCAATTCCGACAGGGCCTGCTGGTGACTGTGAATGGCAACCCCGTGGATTACCACACCATCCACCCCACCCTACCCATGGAGAACGGCCCCGGCAAAGCCGACCTCTATTCCACCCCTCAGTACCGATGGGAGCCCTCTGATGAATCCTCAGGTAGGAGCCAGCCCTGGGGACACATGCTGTACTCAGGGTCGTCCTTCTCCCTCATTTAGAAGCTTGGCCTTTCTCTGTCTTTTTGTTGCTGTTGTTGCTTATTTGATTTTTTTTTTTAAACAGAGGTGTTATCTTTCATGTCAGTATCATTAAGCTCACTTCTTTTAAGTTTTGCCTGCATTTTGCCCCAGCATATTGCTAGTTGTGTTCTATCCTTGTATACAAAATAATTGACTCAACTGGGACAAACATTGAAAATAAAAGGTGAAAACAATATTTTAAACATGTCAACTTAGGTATAGCATCTATATTATGTATGTTGGTTTTTCTTTAGTTGATATTATAATTATGGTCAATGGTTTTTCTGGTTAATGTGTACATGGGGTGTGTGTGTGTGTGTGTGTGTGTGTGTGTGTTTAGAGATGTTGTCTTGCTCTGTCTCCCAGGCTGGAGTGCAGTCGCAAGATCTCAGCTCACCGCAATCTCCGCTACCCGGGTTCAAGCAATTTTCCTTTCTCAGCCTCCCGATTAGCTGTCACTGCAGGTGCACGCTGCCATACTCAGCTAATTTTTTTGCATTTTAGTAGAGATGGGATTTCACGGTGTTGCCCAGGCTGGTCTCGAACTCCTGAGCTCAAGCAATCTGCCCACCTCGGCCTCCCAAACTGCTAGGATTACAGGCGTGAGCCACCACACTCAGCGGAGTGTTTTTTAAAAGAGTCCTTTTTTGTCCATTAAAAAAAAAATGAGGTTGTCCAAACTTTTACAAGTCTTTTTCCTCCCTTTTCTTTCAGTTTTTTATGTTGAAGAAGAGCATCAATACTAAAGATGACAAATTAGTAGCCTGGGGCTAAGTTTCACTCTCAAATTTGATTTTTGATCTGTGAGGCATTTTTAAAAAGTTTAAATAGCCATAACTTTAAAAGCTGCTACTCTGACCTAGAAATGGACATTTCTGGAATCCCTTAAAGAATGTAAAGGTCTGTCAACACTAGTCCCTCACCTCTACAAAACAGCAGTTAGCTGGGCCTCTATTGTCATTGCCCCTGCAAGGGACCAATTGCCAGTCACCAATCCATAAAGACAGAATTACAAAGTGACTGTAAAACTGGAGTGGATTTGCATCTCTATTTGTATGTAACTACAGTCAGAGTTCTCAGACCTTGTCCTGCCTTAGGGAGCAGCCAGCAGCTCTCCAATTTGCATCCCTGGTACATCATACTTACTCCAGGGGCCTTTTTTCATAATTCTTTATCAGACCTATTCTGATGTCTATTCTTCATAATTCTGTATCAGCACTTCCTGCAATTTCTCCACAGGGCTTCTTAATACTTAACTGTACAACTGGTTAGTCACATTATCCAACATTCCTCAGTAAGGTTAAATCAAGGTCAGCCATCGCCTCCACCCCACCCTCACATCCAACCCCTGATGGCACCTGAGAGCTGCACAGGGTCGAACTCTGCTGGTTTGTTCCTCATTTCTGCTTCCTGCATGCCTGTATTTTAGTCTGCAGCTCAGGCTTAAAAGGGAAAGTTCAAGGAAAACAGTCCTTTCGAGTGTGCTCTTCAGAGCATGGGCAACAGAAGCAAACAGGCAGGGCCCTAGAATCACCATGTGTGGCTTCCAACGTTTGAGCTGTTGGGGTCACAGCCTAGACACCCTTCTACTTACCCATTACTTTCATGAGAACAAATAAATAGAATTTTGACTGCTGACAAGGACAACCCAGACATACTAAATTCATAAACTGGGCTTTTAGAAGTGAAACAAAAGCTGGAAAGATTTTAAAAATTGAATCTATAGACACAAAAAGTGTCACAACAAGAATGGTAGCGTGATAGTAACTCTAAAATCCATCAGATTTGGCATTTTCACCCTGTCTATGACCCAGGGGCTTTTTTTGTATAAACCTAGGCTCATCCAGTCCTACTGAGGGAGGAATGAGAGTCAGTGGGCTTCTGCCAAGGATACGCCATAGTCTCATTGCGCATCCCATGAGGAGTAGTATGCACAGTCACTGATTTTGCAGTCATTTATGCCTCCTCTTTATGCTGCTAGGGAACTTTCTGCTGTAACCCACTTAGACATACCCATTTGATTTGAACAAGAAAGACAGAAAGGACATTCTACTTACTGGCTTAGAACAGCACTTAGTACGGCCCACTTTCTCTGGACCAGGACCCTGGGCATCACTAGGCTGGTTCCTCTGGCTCAAGGTTGTTCATGAGGTTGCAGTCAAGCTGCTAGCTGAGGCTGCTGTCTCATCTGAAGACTCACGACAGGGAGAATCTCTTCCCAGGCTCACTTGTATAGCCTCAGGTTCTTGCTGACATCTGGCTGGCGCAGCCATCAGTTCTCACACTTGGGGCTCCCCATAGGGCAGTTTACAGCATGGTAGCTGGCTTGTCTGAGGACAAGCAGGTGAGAGAATCAGAGAGAGCACTCAAGGTGAAAGCCACTATCTTTTTAAATGGAATCTTGAAAGTGACCCTTCATCCACTCTGAAGCACCCTATTTGTGTTAGAAGCCTGTCACAGATCCCACCCACACTCAAGGGGTGGGCTCAGACAAGAGCATGAACACCAGGAGGCGGGGGCTCCGATAACGGGCTTGTAGGCTTCCTTCCACACCCTCTCACGTGGAAATTTTCCTTTCTCAATGACTACATGCTGGGTCCCATTACACTGACCAGACAGAACTTATTGATTCTGCTTGAATTCTAAGGGCTTTATGAATGGGAAACAATTTCTGAAGTCTTAAATAAAAGGCTATACCAAAACCATACATGTGTTGCATTGATTGGAACATTTATACAACCATCACATTTTTGCATAAATAGGTAAATAAAGTATTTGTCCATCTAGAAAAGCCAGAGGAGGAAGAGGAGGAGAAAGAAGAATTTGAAGAAGAAAGGAGCCGTGAGGAAAAAAGAAGTATCAAAGTTCATGCCATGGTCTCCGTATTCCAATTTATTATGAAACAAAGTTACATCTGTGCCCTCATAGCTATGATGGTATGTATGATATGATGGTATGTACGATATGATGGTATATATGATATGATGATACATTTGATATAATGGTATGTAAGATATGATGTATGTGTAATATGATATGATGGTACATAAGATATGATGATATGCATGATATGATGGTATGTATTATATGATATGGTATGTGCAATATGATATGATGGTATGTATGACATGGTATGTATGATATGATGGTATATATGAGCAGCAGCTGCCAGGCTGCTAAAGAAAGGAGACCACAGCCCCACTGGCTCTAAGTGCTGCTACCCTCTTGGGGACAGCAGAAGTATAGGAATCCCCCTGATGCCTTGGCAGAGAATAATCAGCTGTGTTAATTTTTCATAGGATATTTGTGCTACAGATTGTAAAATTATGTCCTTTTCAACTCTATTTATCCTTCTTTTAAGTATTAATACATTTCTTTCAAATTAGCTTATCAAGTCAAACTATCCCTTATTTTGCCAATTTGAGAGGACATATTAGGTGGTTTTTCTAAATAGCATTGA
Source organism: Plecturocebus donacophilus (assembly GCA_004027715.1). Classification (NCBI taxonomy): domain Eukaryota; kingdom Metazoa; phylum Chordata; class Mammalia; order Primates; family Pitheciidae; genus Plecturocebus; species Plecturocebus donacophilus. Next base: position 81,952 of record PVKP010005866.1, read on the forward strand.
ATGTCTTCAAGGTTAACATAGGCTGCTTTTATTCTTTCAGATAGTGAGAGTTATATTCACATCTTTTCTTAGATTTGGATGAGCTGTTATTCCATCTTAGCTGCAATATCTTTTTACCAATATGACCATCAAGCAACTGTGCAGTTCCCTAGAGCGCCTTCTGATTGTGAGCTCTCAGTTTACGTGTGTTTCCACTCACTATCTGCAACATCACAGCTTCAAAATAGTCCCTTGGCCCATAGAAAGAAGATAGAAGAAGCTTTAATCTCTTCCTTTCCTAAAAACAAATTTTGTCAGAAAATTTGATTTATTTTTGAGAAACCTAACATTCTTGTTTAAAATACAACTCTTCCAAATTTTGTGGTCAACAGTGAGACCCTATGGCCACCTCTGATGATAAAAATAAAAATATTCTGTAACTCAAGGGAAATAAAATCTAGACACAGTTTCCCCAGGCACTCAATCCAGGTGCTTTCCAGATGAACCTGTGCACCACTCAATTTCTGTTTCCGGGAAGGAACACAGCCACATTTGAGAGGAGAAAAAGAAAGCACCACAAAATTGCAGGTGCTAATTTGGGGTTTGTCAACTCCATTCTTTAAATAAAATTAGTTCTGTGTTCTTTCGTTACTTTTTGACGTTTTCTGTACATCAACTGCTACTTTAACTGCAGCAAATCTCTGATTCTGAACTCAGAAAAGTATTCCTTTTTTTCTCTCTCTAAGCCAGATAATTTTGGTCTTTTCTTTAAAGCAATAGAACTAAAAAAATAAATAAATAAAATAAAATATTTGATTATACATTTTGTTACTTAACCGAAATAAATCTATTATAAAAACAACACAGTTCTTTATTAAAAATGTGCCCTTGTCTGGTAGCATTCTGTGGTGTTAATGGAGCCACAGTATTAATGCTTCAAGCTCCCGCCTTCCAAGCCATCATTCCTTGACTTGGGGTCTCTGTCACCCCACCACAACTCTCTGCTCTCCCTTGTTTGTATATGATTGACATTTCCTTTTTAGATAGCTTTTACCTTACAGGGTGGGGGGCTGAGCACTGTATTGACCATGGTGGTGTCTCCTTTCTGTCCTCTGGAGGCCTGGAGCATCACTTATCACAGCTGGCTGACCTTCGTGCTGCTGATCTGGTCCTGCACGCTTTGGATGATTCGCAACAGGAGAAAATACGCCATGATCAGCTCTCCCTTCATGGTGGTATATGGAAACCTATTGTTGATACTACAGTATATATGGAGTTTTGAGCTTCCTGAAATTAAAAAGGTTCCAGGATTTTTAGAAAAGAAAGAGCCGGGAGAACTTGCTTCCAAGGTAAGTGAATAGAATACAATAAAACAAAACAATGACACAAAACCGCAATCACCATCATCATCATGTCCAAGAGAAACCTTACAAATATTCACTGCTTTGTAAAATCAACAAATATGAGACTGTAAGAAACAATTTATGGGGCGTAGTGGTCTCCATAATTTAAACATGAACATATATTACACCATGATTCAGCTTTTGCTTAAAAATGTTTTTTTCTAATCAAAGAAACTTGTATATATTTTTGAATATATATATATATATAGATTTTTTAAATATATTCTACTAAAGTCAAAATTAGATGTGAAAATTGAAAAATACAATGTAAAATGTGTTAAGGGGTTACAGGGCTCTCTTTGATTATCAATTTATAAAACACACTTAGCACATTAGTGTTACAGATAAGTATTGATTATTTATGATGTTTTTCTCCAATTCTGTCCTAAAGAACATTTTAACAGCAAAAATTAAGTATGACACTTGCTTTTTTTCTTCTACTGATTATATGATATGTCTTCATCTGAGTTAGAATGTTCATACTCTTTTCATTGCTCATTTGTTTTTATGGGCCATTTTAATACTTTTTATTTCAAAACATTAGGTTTCCCAACTTACTGTTTGTTTTGTTAACAAATCGGCAGACTAAACACACATTCCCTTTGTGTGAATAATTTTGTTTTAAGACAGTAAAAATAAATGTGTATATGTTGAATGGGTCTTGGAAGTTAGCCTCTCTGGAGTAGACGGTCATTTACATCACATGAAATTCACCTTTCCTGGGAGCAACTGCCTGCTTTAAGAGTTATCACACACCTCATATCCAAGGTAATTAGGTGTAAATGGGGTAGGGTAGACCAGGGCAAAGTTTGGTCTTTATAACAGAATTTTGGGTGAAGGGCTACTGGGGTAAATGAAACACATTCTAACAGGTGAATTCTAGTGACAGCTAGAGGTAAGAACATAACCCCTGTGTTCATGTACCAAGGGAATTTCATTCACTGATTCATTCATCCCAAACTCCTATGGCTGCTTCTTCTCCTTACCCTGCTCCACGCTGAAAAATCCCACATTATACTCTGACTTACCAGTCAGCTTTAATACTCTTTTCTTTTACTTTCTCTCCATCTCTTTCCTCTTAAACACAGACCCACACACAGCTATTCACACACAACTGGTTAAGTTAGTCTTCTTCTAATTAAAAAAAAATTAAAATTGTATTCTTTTGACCATATAAATTCATCACAGTCGAACTCTGAAACTGCTAAAAATGCATGCCAACTCACTAGTTGAATTATCTCCTGTCTAAACCAAAAATAACAGTTCTTTAGGAGGAAAACATTATTTGGAAATAAATTTGTTACTCGTGGAAAAAAAAGTTATTCTGGGAACCTAGGTCTGCACTTATATTTTAATGCACCCAGGAACTCAAAAAAAGTGCAAAGTTTTGTCATAGGGGATAGCAATACACCTCCAGGCTTATAACGTTTCTATTACAATACCATTTGTAAAACATATTTTTAAACACACACTGTTTACGGAGTACTGGATGAATCAGCGTGATGGAGAGAGAATAGAATCTCGCCCTCAGTCCTCAGGGTCTGAACCCCTTCCATGGAGCCAGACTCAAGTGCTTGGCAGCATTCCTCAGTCCCAGAACATCTCATTTCTGGCTCCATCAAGACCTATCAAGGCCTTGTTAAATGACTCACCTTCTCTAAGAACGATGTCCCACCTGCTCTCAATTACTCTTAACCTCTCTGAATATGCATTGGAGAAACATTTTTTTCCCAATTTGCAGCTATAGTTCAATTCATAGTGACTTCCAGAATTTTAACTTCAGATTTCCATAAATGTGGGCACTCTGGTTCTTGATTTCATTAGGCCCTGGGCATATTAACCAGGACTTACTGGCACTAGACTATACTGAAAGTAAATGATAAGTAGACATTTATGGATAGGTAAGTGGTCAATTCAAAGTGAAAATGACCTATTTATATTTATTTATGCTTTATTTTATTTTATTTTTTCACTTCATTGGCAAATATTTGTAAAAAGCCTACTGTGAACCACAACGAGATGCCACCTCACGTCTACTAGGATGGCGATAATTTTTTTAAAAGGCAGATAATAACCAATGTTACTGAGGACATGGAGAAGTCGAAACTGCCACACACTGCTGGTGGGAATGTAAAATGGTGCAGCAAGTTTGTAAAACAACGTTCCAATTCCTCAAATTGTTAAACATAAAATTACCATAAAACTAGCAATTCCAGTGGTAGGTTCATTTACCCAGGAGGATTGAAACCATCTGTCCACACAAAAACTTGTATATGAATGTTCGTCGCCGCATTATCCATCATAGCTAAAATACAGAAATGATCCAAATGCCTATTAACTAATGAAAGGATGAAATGTGTGTCCATGCAATGGAATATTATTGGGTAATTTTAAAAGATAAGGAATTGTACATGCTATAAGTGGATCAACCTTGAAAACATTATACTAAGTAAAAACAATCCATTTACAAAAGTCTACATATTACATAATTTCATCGATATGAAATTTTCAGATTAGGCAAATCTATAGGGACAAAAAGTAAATTCATGGTTGGCTAGAGCTGAGATCAGGAGAAAAGGAAGTAACTGCTGTGGGGCTTCTTACACAAGGTTGATGAAAATGGTAGGAAAATGGATTGTAGTGACGATTGCACAACTCTGTGAATATACTAAAAACCACTGAATTATACAATTCAAATGGGTGAACTGCACGGTATGTGCATTATATCTCAATAAAGCTATTTTTAAAAACCTAGTGTGTGTGTCCGAGGGCAGTGGCTCATGCCTATAATCCCAGCAATTTGGGAGGCCAAGGCAGGTAGATCACCTGAGGCCAGGAGTTAGAGACCAGCTTGGCCAACGTGGTGAAACCCCGTCTCTACTAAAAAAATAAAAACATTAGCCAGGCGTGGTGGTACATGCCTGTAATCCCAGCTATGCGGGAGGCTGAGGCAGGAGAATTGCTTGAATCCAGAAGGCAGAGCTTGCGTTGAACTGAAGTTGTTCCATTGCACTCCAGCCTGGGCCGCAAGAGCGAAACTCCTTCTAAGGAAAAAGCAAAACAAAACAAAACTACTGTGTTAGGTAGTGTATTCCCTAAATAATGGAGTTCCCCAAAATCAAAAGGATTTGGTTTCTTAGTCCTCAAGAAAATGTTACTATAAAAGCATTGGTGCTTAGAACTAGTCTCCCTTCAGCTTTAGAAGATTAATAATAATGAGTTCTATTTTCTGGGTTGATGTTTTCCTTTTCCCACATATGGAATTCTTCAAAATAAGGAACATTGCAGAGTCAAGGGAGTATTATTCATGAAGTGTATCTTCCTCTTATAATTGTAATGATGTCACAGTCAGGAGGGAATCAACCAAGGAGCAGCATCTCAAGGGAGCCCGCTTGCCGCAGCTGATTTCCTGCCCAGGTGGAAGTCATTTGAAAGGTTAGGTTCATCTTCCTCAGGCCTTGCATGGTGCTCCTGGCACCCAACACAGGCATAGGAGCAACCTTGGAAAAGGGACTTAAAAGCAGTGAATTTCAGTTGAAATCAAGTAGGCACCCTGACTCTGTCTCCAATAAAATGTTTTTTTGTGTGTGCTCTCACTGGAATGTGGAGAAAATGTTATATTTGTTGAAACGTGTTTACATTCCAAATAGTTGCTTAATTCGTGTTTTGCTGCTTCTCTACTTCCAGATTCTTTTCACCATTACTTTTTGGCTACTGCTGAGGCAGCACCTCACAGAGCAAAAAGCTCTGCAAGAAAAGGAAGCTCTTTTATCCGAAGTCAAAATTGGCAGTCAGGAAAATGAAGAAAAAGGTAAATTAGTGCATATGTTGAGTGGCTGAGAGTTTGGTGCTCAGCAAAATTACAGAGAAAGAGCCCCACAATACATCAGGAAGCTTCAGAATAAGTGGAAGTGGAATGTAAACTTGGAGCATTAAGTAACGTTATTATAGCTTGTAACTTTTGAAGTGTACATGAGAGTTCCAAAGGAGTGTTTAAAATGTGCCATTTGATTCTCACAAAGGTGATTCCTAATGAAAGAGAAACTGAGGCTCAGAGAAATTAAATGATTTCTCTCAGGTCGTACTTTTAGTGAGTATTGGAAACAAGAAATGGACTCACATCTTTTAAATTTAAAATGTCTTTCTTCTTTCTTAAAAATAACATACCACAATGTAAAAACAGAGGATGATGATGTTAACAACATTGATAGGTTTTAGATCTGCTATAATAAGCAAAATAAGAAGAGCTTGTTCCCTAACTCCCTGAATACACCAATAATTGTAAGGTTAATATTTGTAGAATGGATTGAAGACTATTAGTGAGGTTAAGAAGCACTATCTGTGAAAAGAAGCCTATAAATGTCCACAGAAGCTGGGCTGGTACCTTAAGACTAAACCAGTAACCGTAAGAATCAATACAGATCAACACACACACACACACACACACACATGTATATAAAATATATAATAAAAATATATATTTGTATAATATAAAAAATATATACTTTATATAATATAAATATATATTTGTATAATATAAAAAATATATACTTTATATAATATAAATATATACATAATATGTATCTATACAATACATATTACATATAATATTTATAAAATATATATTATATGTTATATATAATACATTTTATATATTATATATAATATATAATACATACAATATGTATGTATTATATATTATATAATAATATGTTATATAT
>PVKP010005867.1:0-86669 GCA_004027715.1 Plecturocebus donacophilus
CCATTGAGGGCCTTCACTGGAGGACTACACATCAGTATAGCATCCATTTCTCAACATATCTCCCAGGTCAATGCAGAAGAACTCTATAAACAAAGATTTTATAAGTTTTTTTCAGCCACTATTGAGGGAAAAATACCAATGCAAAATTCAGTGCAAGACAGTACAGAGGAAATATTTTCCTACACACCAGGGTTAACTTAAAATTAAAGCAGCTATACTTTTTTTTTTTTTTTTTTTTTTTTGAGATGGAGTCTCACTCTTTTTGCCCAGGCTGGAGTGCAATGGTGCTATCTCGGCTCATCACAACCTCCACCTCCCGGATTCAAGCGATTCTTCTGTCTCAGCCTCCCGAGTAGCCAGGATTACAGGCATGTACCACCAAGCCCAGCTAATTTTGTATTTTTAGTAGAGATGGGGTTTCTCCATGTTTGTCAGGCTGGTCTTGAACTCGCGACCTTAGGTAATCCACCCACCTCAGCCTCCCAAAGTGCTGGGATTACAGGTAATGCACCCGGCTCTAAAGTAGTCATACTTTTATATATAGTTAATGCCCCGCACAACGAAGTTTCCATTAACAATGGACCACATATGTAACGGTGGTCCCATAAATGAAGCTGCCCTATACAGGTGTACCATTTTTACTTTGTATGGCTTAGTTTTACTGTACCTTTTCTATGTCTAGATATGCTTAGACATACAAATACCATTTGTCAGGTAATGAGTGCTATCCGGTTACGGGGAGAGGAAAATTGCCTACAGTATGCAGGATGGTAACATGCTGTACACGTTTGTTGACTAGGAGCAACAGGCTACACCATATACCCTAGTTGTGGAGCAGGCCACATCATCTAGGTTTGTGTAAGTCGCTCAGCGATGTTCACACTACAATGCAATGGCCTAAGGACGTGTTTCTCAGAATGTGCCCCTGTTGCCAAGTGATGCATGACTGTATAGCTTGTGGAACACGCTAAGGGTATCGTTGTCGGGTTATACAGCTTATTGAAGATAGGGGCTGTATCTTACTTCTCTCGCTGTCCTAGTATCTAGTAATACCTTGTGCTCAGCAAATTCTCAAAAATATTTGTTGAATGAATGAACAAATGAACAAAAGCAAAATGAGGAAATGGCACCCTGTGATGAGAAAAAAAAAAAGAAAATTCTGGGCCTATCCTGAATGAGCGCTTTTACTGTCCTTCAGGAACATTCTTAGAAATTCTGAGAAGAGTTTTCTCATTCTCTAAGAGTAAATATGTCTGAGTCAGATCACTTAACTGCTACACCGAGATTGGATCTGTATCTTTTTTTTTTTTTATTGCATTTTAGGTTTTGGGGTACATGTGAAGAACATACAATATTGTTGCATAGGTACACACGTGGCAGTGTAATCTGTTGCCTTCCTCCCCTTCACCTATATCTGTATCTTTTAAAGAGAAGGGTTAGGCAAGGACCAACGATATCCAAATTCCCTCTAGCAAAGCAAATGATGATACCTTCGGGGACCTGCAGTTGAGACGAGCCCCTGTGAGAATGCTCTTCATGGTTACAAGGCAGGGGCCCAGTGCCTCAGCCTCCCTGAGGAGAAAATAGGAATGTGCAGCTCACATGACCCGTGACAATCTCCTGCTTCAGGTATTCAGGCACCCATTTAAAAAACACTGTTGGAAGGGACCACGCAGATTAGCCAATATCCATATTTTACAAAAGGAACAAGAGAGACTTAGACAGATGAAGTGACTTGGCCACACAGCGAGTCAGTAACTGGTCCAGGATGAAAACAAGTTTTCCTGGCCCCTGATCCAAAGTTGTGTCTAACTCACACTCCCCTGCTCCTCTGCCTGAAATGAAGGGCTGACTCCAGGGCTATTCCCATCCAAACCATCCAAGTATAAACAACCAAAATCACATCGTCAGACCTGACACAGGCTGTCTGACAGTTCTGAACGCTGTGTTGTGCCATCTCTAAGAGGCACATAGAAAAAAAATGTTCCAGCTCAGTTGCCTTCATGCAGAAATAAGAGATTTATTCTGGAGTGTGTTTTACGAATGATTATTTTCTCCTGTTTTTTAAGACAATACTATTTCAAGTTCTGTGGGAAGTATGTGACTCAAGACATTACATTTTCATTTTCAGAAACTCTCTAAATAATAAACATCAGCCTCCACTCCCACTAGGAACTTGTATCTCACCGTGCTGTGAGGTTCACGACCAAGGACTGGGTTGGGGGTGCTGTCAGGTTAAGGGGAGAGGAAAAGTCATCTGTCAGACAAAGGTTCTGTTTAAGCTTATTTTGATAGCAAATAAATTATTTTTATGGTGCTGTAGCATAAAAGTCTAGTTTACAGGGCACTGTTTCTGGTTTTTGCCATTTACTTTCAAGTTTTATTTTAGAAGTTGGTCTTGTGCCCGGGGAAACTCATCTGGGAAGAGAAAGTTCTGACTTCAGGGCACAGGTCTGGTATTGTTCCAATTCACTAAATAAAGCCATTTTTCTTATCTGTGAAACTTAAACCCACTCCAGGATATTTTTCTTTTCCCAGTACACAGTTCAGCTGCCAAATGCATTACTGCATCATAATTCTAAGTCCCGTGTTTACATTTCTAAGAAACAATGTTTAATTACTCTAGAAGCAAAATAGAAGGGAGCTACTCAAATTGTTAACAAATCATAACCACAAGAGCTGCCTTGTGCAGGGTACAGAGAGAGAGGCCGTGAAGGGACAAGGGCCTACACTACATCTGGTGGCTTCTCTCCCCAGCACTCAAAGCATACTGCTTCCGGGGAAATCTTCCCATCAAACCACTCATCATAACTCATATTGAAGACCATCCACACGCAATATCAGAGTTGAGCATGTCTGTACATCTTAGAAATATGCGGAGAAAATACAACTGAAAAATATCCAATCTTGGGGACCAAAACATTACGAAAATACTTGTGTTGAAAGCCCTTTTTAGTCTTGGGAAACAGTAAGACAAAAGCAGGTCCCGATGCGGATCCATGACGAATGCCTTGATGAGGAAATAGAAGGGGTCTCAAAGCTGGGTTTTCAAAAGCAAACATTGCTAGAGTTGCATCTTATGCCACTTAACCATGTGATAGGGCTTGGAGGTTTTCTTCCCCTCCAATCTCATGTTGACAGGTGACCTCCCACGTTGGAGGTGGGCCTAGTGGGAGGCGTTTGGGTCACGGGGACGGATCCCTCAGGAATGGCGTGGTGCTGTCCTTGCCATGGCGAGTGAGCTCCTACTCTATGAGTTCGCACAGGGCTGGCTGGTTAAAAGGGCCTGGACCCTCATCCCTCGCTCTCCTGCTCCCTCTTTCGCCTTGTGTCTTGCCTGCTCCCCCTTAGCCTTCTGCCTTGATTACAAGCTTCCTGAGGCCTCACAAGTAGCGGAGCAGATGCTGGTGCCATGTTTGTACAGCCGGCAGAACCATGAGCCAATAAAACCTCTTTTCTTTATAAATTACCCAGTCTCGGGTATTCCTTTTATTGCAACACAGAACAGACTGACACACCATGAAATAAATGTTTTTAAGAATAAGACTAAATTGTCAGCAGTAATAACTCAGATTCATTGTTATCCGATTAATTCATTAGTGAGGACAAGAAACCAGCGATAGCCCTACAAAAGAACAGCATCTTCCGAATAAACTGTATAAGGCGGGGTGGCCGTGGAATGAGCCCAGAGTCCCAGCTGCCCAAATGTCAGACGGTAATTCTGAAATGGTTTCCTACATTATAATACAATTCCAACAGGATTTTCTGAGTCACTCCTTCTCCTCAGGGGACAGAATGTTTTGATACTGCACCGTGATGTACAATAGAGTAAGTTCTTCTTACGTCATTATTCATCTTCAATGTCATAATACCTCTGATCTGAGTCTGGCACTCCCCGGCAGAGGGAGTTAATACAAAAATACATAAGGGAGTTGAAACAAGGAGAATACATAGCATTCATTTTCAAATGAAAAACAAAAATACCAACACAGAAAACCTGATCCATGATAAAACTCTAGGAGTAATTGGGAAATAGTATTTACTAGCAGAGATCAAATTATATTAAAACTTTAAAAAAAAATGTTTCCTTAATTGTGCATATTTTTCCTTCTAAGAATAGTTTGAGTTTTTGAATCTTTTATAAATCTGACAGTTCTTTATTTTCTCCTTATGTGGATTTGTTTGGCAGGTATTTTGACTTTATGATCTGTTTCATATATTATCTGTAAGCCCTTTTGATATTGTTTCTTCTAGTTTTTCTCTAACAATTTCATCTCCCTGGAATAGAGAAAAGGCCCCCAGAATTCAGTGATGGCTAACTAGAGCACCACAGTGCCTCAAAAGGCATAACTGGGAGGAGTGGGAAAGATGGGGAGACATAGATCAAAGCATACAAAGATGCAGTTATCCTGTATGAAAAAAATCTAGAGTACCACACAAGTATTATAGTTAATAATATTGCATTACATGCTACAAATTTGATATGAAAGTAGATTTTAGGTACTCTCACCACAAAAAAAGAAAGGTAACTATATGAAATGATAGGTGTGTTAATTTAATTGTAGTAATTACTTCGCTAGGTATACATAGATCAAAATATCATGTTTATACTTTCAATACATACATTTTTTTTTAAAAAGGGAAAAAAAAAACTCCAAAGGGTATAATTCATGAAGTCAACTCCAAGAGACTGAAAACAAGCTGGCTCACCTAAGGAAGTGTAGGAAGTGCTGATGAAGCAAAATAACCTGCTAATGTTTTTAATGCTGGAAAGAAGGTGCTTGGACCAGGTCACTTCAAAAGCACAAGAGTGGCAGGTAAGAATTTAGAGGACATTTAAGAACATACCAGACTTAGAGAATAACTTCTGTGGTCACCCTACTTATGTTGTACATATCTGGATGCTTACAGCTACAAGCTATCAATAACATATTTCAAAATGGCTCAAGTCAGGTTCTGCAACAGACCAATTAAATCAGAATCTCTGGGAGTAGAGCCCAGGCATCTGGGTTTTAAAGCTCCCAGGGTGATTCTAATGCACAACCAGGCTGAGAAGCCACAGCTCTGGCCAATCATGCTCTGGGCCTCAGGTCTTAGACCACTTACCAAAAGCATATGGGAGGCTGAGTCCTGAGCAAAGCTGGGGTTTATTATTAAGGAAGGGAGAGGGAGGGACAGAGGTGTTGATGGCAGATGGGGAAGGAGCAGAGTATAAATCCAATTTTAGAAATTCATATTTCATTAAAGAAAATTTAAAACCCGGTAATATTGGTTATGGTGATCTAAAATGATAATGTACAAATTACAGGTTTCTGCAGTTTCTCATCTGCTTACAACAAATCACATTATTGATCAATGCGTGGATATACATATATGCTAAACTGGGAACACTTATGATTACTTCCTCATTTCATTCTGTGACTTCAATGGGTTAAAATGACTGTCTTTCTTAAATTTCAGTTCCTAATTGGCCAATATATAAACAATAAAATAGGCAGCCTTAAAGATGAGCAAGGAGATACCTTTATTACCTTCAAAATGATATTGTAACCTGTTTTTTAGAGATCATCTGCTTAGTCAGCAAGACATGCATAAGGAGTTGGAAATTTCCTTTTCATAGTTTTGTTCTGGAAACACATAAACAAACTCATTCAAAACAAACAGTCCCAGCATGCTAGCTATACATTTTCCCCAGAAAATACAAAGGAGAAAACAGAGTGGTCCTTGAAGTGGCCGAACTGGCCCCATGCCAAGAGGGATGCTTCAAAATTGAGACATGTGAGCCCATCTCTCCAAAGAGGCAGGAGATTCAACAAAGCTGTGAGCTCTTCTTGTGAATTTACATTCGGAGCCCATAATATAATAGGCAAGGTAGCATAGCATTATGTCATGTCAAGTTACCTCCTGCTTATACATATTTAAAACTACAAAAGAGAAACAACTATTCATAGTTATTCTGCTCATTAATATGTTCATACCTTCATAACCGTATATTCAAAATATATACATTTTTATTGAAGGTATTAACTTTAAAATTCAGTGACCCTAAAGGTATTGCTTGCTCTGTTTTATTTCATTGCATAACTAATAAAGTTTCTTTTCCTTTTTTTTTTTTTTGACAGAGTCTAGCTCTGTCGCCCAGGCTGGAGTGCAGTGGTATGATCTCGGCTTACTGCAACCTCTGCTTCCCTGATTCGAGTGACTCTCCTGCCTCAGCCTTCTGAGTAGCTGGAACTACAGGCACCCACCACCAGGCCCGGCTAATTTTTTATATTTATAGTAGAGATGGGATTTCACTGTGTTAGCCAGGATGGTCTCCATCTCCTGACCTCATGATTCACCCACCTTGCAAAGTGCTGGTATTACAGGCATGAGCCACCACGCCTGGCGTTTCTTTTATATATATATTTAATTTTAAGTTCTAGGATTCAGTGCAGGACGTGCAGGTTTGTTACCTAGATACGGGTGTGCCATGGTGGCATGTTGCACCTAACAACCAATAAAGTTTCAGTTACATCTTTTCAGTTATTTTCATCCACCTTTTAGCTACATAACAGGCTGTCAGTTTTGTTTTGCTGGGGAAAAAATCAGGTCCCCTTAAGGGCAAGATTTGACATAGTTTTTTTTTAAATTTCATTTAATTTATTTTTATTTTACTTTAAGTTCTGGGGTACATGTGCAGATCTTGCAGGATTGTTACATAGGTACACACATGCCATGGTGGTTTGCTGCCTCCATTCCCCCGTCACCTACATTAGGTATTTCTCCCAATGTTATCCCTCCTCAGTCTCCCTACCCCCTGCTATCCCTCCCCAGTCCACCGACCCTCAATAGACCCTAGCGTGTGATGTCCCCCTCCCTGTGTCCATGTGTTCTCATTGTTCAATACCCACTAATGAGAGAGAACATGTGGTCTTTGGTTTTCTGTTCTTGTGTCAGTTTTCTGAGAATGATGGTTTCCAGACTCATCCGTGTCCCTGCAAAGGACATGAACTCATTCTTCTTTATGGTTGCATAGTATTCCATGGTGTATATGTACTACATTTTCTTTATCCAGTCTATCACTGATGGGCATTTGGGTTGGTTCCAAGTCTTTGCTATTGTAAACAGTGCTGCAATAAACATAAGTGTGCATGTATCTTTATAACAGAACGATTTATAATCCCTTGGGTATATACACAGTAATGAGATTGCTGGGTCAAATGGAATTTCTATTTCTAGGTCCTTGAGGAGTCAGTCGCCACACTGTCTTCCACAATGGTTGAACTAATTTACACTCCCACCAACAGTGTAAAAGTGTTCCTGTTTCTCCACATCCTCTCCAGCATCTGTTGTCTCCAGATTTTCTTATGATATCGCCATTCTAACTGGCGTGAGATGGTATCTCAATGTGGTTTTGATTTAGTCTCAATGTGGTTTTGATTTACATTTCTCTAATGACCAGTGACAATGAGCATTTTTTTCACATTTGTTGGCCAATTAAATATCTTCTTTTGAAGAGTGTCTTTTCACATCCTCCTCCCACTTTTTGATAGGGTTGTTTTTTTTTTTAATGATAGTGACATTTAGTATGGAAAGAGTATCTACTTTACCTCCTAGTACTGAAAGCTACATATTGACTACCATGGGAAACAATGTCCTAGGCTCTTTTCCTCAGTTAGCTCTAGAGCAGTGCCCAATAACAGAAACATTATGTCAGCTACCTATGTAATTTCAAATTTTATAGTAGTCACATTTTTCACAGGATAAAATTATGTTAATAATATATTTTATTTAATCTAATGTATCAAAAATATTATCTCAACAAATAATCAACATTTTAAAATTACTTACTTTACATTATTCTTTTTAAATACTAAATCTTTGAACTATAGCACGTATTTTACACTTATATCATATCTCAACTTGGACATTAAATTTTTATTGGAAGCCCTTTATCATAAAATTTAGAGATGAAAAGGTAAGCTCACATATTCGAGTTGTTCCAATCATATATATGGACATCAATTTAAAAGTTTTGATTAAAACTAAATATAATTTGCACTTCAATTATTCTATCACACTACCATCTGTCAAGTGTTTTTGAGCCAAATATGGCTATTGGCTATAGTACAGGGTAGCTCAGCTCTAGACTATGAGAGTACAATGGTGCTTGGACATCACCCTGCTACTCTCCAGAAGAAGTAGTCAAGAAGAGCCCAAGAAAGGAAGCTGTGACAGCTCATGACCAAATAATGTTCCCTCCAATGTGGAGAGCTGAGAACAGCGAACCCTCACTAGCATAAATTGATGCTGTTCAGTAAGAACCCTGGAGGACCTGCATGAGGGATCCATCTTATCATGTGAGAGCTGCAGAGATGGCTCTCAGAAGCAAAACCAACTGGGACACTAGGACCGGAATCTTACCCTAAACTTCCTAAAGCATGGTGTGATTAACTGAGATGAAAAAACCTCAGGACCCTAGGACCCAGCACCTCTAGAGCTGTTTCTAACTTTGGTTGTAAATTCCCTCCCAAATAACATTTTAGAGTCACGGTCACCTCTTGAATACGTTCACTAGGAGGATCAGAGATTGCTCCAATAAATTACTTTCTGCATCATTTTTCCCAAGCCATTTCCAGGCACTCTTATAAATACTGCTTACCTAAATTCCCTGCAGTGTAGTGGGTGGTGCAGAACATGCCAGACGGACACGTCTGCAAAGATACTGTGTCATCCCATGTTCAAAGCTGCACAATTCACAACTGCAAAAATATGGAACCAGCACAAATGCCCATCAGTCAACAAGTAGATAAAGAAACTGTGATATATATATCATGGAATACTACTCAGCCATGTGAAGGAATGAAATAATGGCATTCACAGCGACCTGGATGGAACTGCGGACCACTGTTCTAAGTGAAGTAACTCAGGAATAAAAAACCAAACATCCTATGTTCTCACTCGTAAGTGCGAGCTAAGCTATGAGGACACATATTCCCCAAAAACCAACTGAAATTTTTTTAAAAATAGGGAAAAAAAAAGATATTGTGTTATCTTTTGGGAGGAAAATTGGGGTGGATAATTTAATAAAATGTCACAAGTTTTTAAAGAAAAAATACATGACTATAGTGACCATAATTTTCCCCAAATTAAAAAAAAAAAAAGGAATTACACAGCCTAAAAGAAGCAGAATAAATCAGCACTACCTTAGGAAGTCTGCCTTTGAACACAAAACGGTGAGCCAAAAAATGTATACAATCACATACAATTAAGCGTTCAAATGTAAGTTAATCTAAATGATTAACTTCTACATATGTTCGAAGGGAGACATCTTTTGGATTATCATTTCTAACTCTCTCCCAAATATTAATAAATCTTCAACAGAATTTAAAGTAAGGTCTAGAAAGTGAGCATTCCATTCCCTTCTCTTTCTTTTCACTTGCTTTTGATGGCAAAGCTGATGAACAGAACAAGGGCCCAACTGCCGGCCATGACAAAGAGGAGAAAAAGAAAGTGGAGAAACGAGCTCCTGGACACCTTGGATGTCACAGCACACAAAGTGCAACCTTTTCTTCTTTATTCACATGCGTTCATTCTATACAGACACTTATTTAAGGCTTCCAGTGGGGCCCCTCCCCGCCCTTAGGCCACTGTGTGTGTCTGGCAGCCCCTGATCCCAGGCTCCATCCGGTTCCCCTCCCTCATAGGCTCCCCTCCCTCATAGGCTCTAACCTCTCTTTCCATGGACTCGCTATAGTTTGCTTTAGTTTACAGCTATAGATTTTTAAAAAGTACTTACTTATTGCCTGCCACTCCCTAGACTGTGGATATCATGAGGCAGGAATGCCTCTGTTGTGTTCATCCAGGAAGCACATTTCCTAACACATACACCTTTACTCGGGGTGTTCAATAAGTCTTTTGGCTGAATGAATTCGTTTGCTATTTGGTTAACAAATTTAAGCCCTTTTTTCATTCTGAAATTTTAAAACTCTCTATGAGACCTTCCTGAAATAAAGCTTTCACTGTCAAAAAAAAAATCATTCTTAATTCTGAAATATTAAAACTTTCTATGAGACCTTCCTTAAATAAAGCTTTCAACCATCCAAAAAAAATATCAGTCACTACGTGTTTATAAAAACAGGTAATTTCTTTCCTTGTACCCTCACTGCCAGCATTATCAAAATGTAGTTTTCAATCTTAGAAAAAAATATTGTGCAACTGAATAGCAGTGGATATGAGTGGAACACAAGCTTGAAGAAACCTGATGTCCGCATCTTGGCAGCAGAACTGTCGCTCCCTAAGAATGAAGAATGTAGATGTTTTGTTCAAGGCAACAACCCTATCACTTTGTCCCAGAGCAACACTGCAAAATGGCAAAGGCACATGGACCTCGTGCTTCACGCCCCAATGTGGACAGGCCGAGCACAGCAGATGAGACGTTGCCTATGATCACTCTGTGCACAAAATGCTGACCTGGTTTTAAATTGTGGCAACAAGTTAAAGAACACAAATAGCTAACCTGAAGTCAGTGAGCCCTTGTGGACATTAAGAAAATGCCTGGGCAGAGGCTGCTTGTACCTGGTTCACTCAAGGCTGCCATATGGCTCGGGAGGTCAATTACATGATACAATACATGCTTCCCCATCACGAGATGAGCAAGTGAGGGACAAGCAAGTTCCTAACAGAGGAGTACATTGTTTTCTGTCAATGTGGCTTAAAGGAGAATGTATGCAGTGTATACTGCTGTAATTTCTAGAGAAATTTAAATTTCTGTAAAGTAACTTATGGAGTTGTCAATTACACAAAAACAAATCTGTTTTTAGAAACCCACTGCATTATATCAAAATCAGTCCAAGTTAAAAAGTTCGCATTATTTTTTTTAGCAACAGATGAACAAAAGTCACTAAATTTTAACAGTATCCTTTTGCACCTACATTTCATCCTCTTAACTGTAATAGGAAAAGAGGAAGCAGAAAGAAGGGGAAAGACACAGGTTGTACTAAAACCCTCCAATCTGTAAACTTAGGAAGATTAACTTGGTTTCTTTTCCTGCAGAAGGGTGGATAATAAAAGCATGTGCATCCAATACTTGTTATTAAAAGACTGTATGACACTCTACTAAGCATTTATTTCTTTTTTCCAGAAATTACTCCAATTCTGTCTTATGGTCTTTTCCTCTCACTGAGTGGAAACACAAGTCAATGTTACCCCAAATGACACATGGCACTGTCAGTGGAAACTATGATCGGCCACAGAAACACAGGGTGTTAAATCTCTCTTTAATTCCAAAGCAAATCAGCTCTAATGACAGGAGTACCATCTTCCATCAGTGCACTACCTCTGGAGGTCACACAAGAACAGGTCTGCACTTTTCTGCCCTGTGACTCGTGTGAATGCAAGGGATGGGGAATCAAACCTGAACCTGGACTAAGAGAGATAAATGTCCATTGGACCCCAAGTTCTGGTAACTCTGAAAAGGCATCAGTGACCTGTGATGCCCTTCACAAATCCCTGACTTCCTGGATCGCACCCTGGGGTCAAGGTGCATCCTCTGCAGCTCCCAGCATCCTGCTTTGATCAGAGGGTGATTTATCACCTGTAAACTCTGGCTAAAAACTCATTATCTCCTGCAGCCTTCCCACATCCTTCCCTGCCCTCAGTTCTGCTTCACACGAATCAGTAATTATTAACTACAGAGAGATGAACAGACCCACTAAGCGCTGCAGATCCTTCCCAGGAGAAGTCCTCCATTACAAAAGAAACCATGTCTGTAGGTCTCCCTCCTCGCTGCTGCACCCCTCACTTGCCTGGAAGTTGCTCAACTGGTTAATGGATGATAAATGACAATCAACTTCCTAAGATGTCTGAGCTCCTCAAATTTTATATTACCATTCAATGAAACCAATACTAGTGTTTAACATGCCAAATATAATATAAAATCAATGTGTGGAAACTGGAAATTTGAAAAGCAGGTGAGTAGGGGTTAGCACACAGAAAATATCTGACTCTAACAATATAAATCAACAGTTTTGGCCAGGTGCAGTGTCTTACACCTGTAATCCCAGCACTTTGGGAGGCCAAGGCTGGCAGATCACTTGAGGTCAGGAAGGAGTTTGAGACCAGCTTGGCCAACATGGTAAAAAACCCCATCTCTATCAAAAATATAAAAATTAGCTGGGCATAGTGGCAGGTCCCTATAATCCCAGCTACTCAAGGAGGCTGAGGCACAAGAATCATTTGAACCTGGGAGGCGGAGGGTGCAGTGAACCAAGATCTCACCACTGTACTCCAGCCTGGGCGACAAAGTGAGACTCTGCCTCAATCCATCCATCCATCCATCCATCCATCCTCCCTCCCTCCCTCCCTCCCTCCCTCCCTCCATCCATCCATCCATCCAGGAACAGAGTTTCAGTCTCACCTCCAGGAAAGTAATGGCTATG
This sequence comes from Plecturocebus donacophilus, assembly GCA_004027715.1. Taxonomy (NCBI): domain Eukaryota; kingdom Metazoa; phylum Chordata; class Mammalia; order Primates; family Pitheciidae; genus Plecturocebus; species Plecturocebus donacophilus. Next base: position 12,423 of record PVKP010005867.1, read on the forward strand.
TCTTCCATGAGCATCTTTTCAGAGCCTGAAAAGGGTCTGGGATTGTGCACACTGGAGGTACTCAAATAGAGTCAGTCAGTTAAAAGTGACTGAAATATGCATTCTTTCTCTCATCTATTTTTTCTTAAGTACAGGTGTATATGTGAGTGTATGTGTTTGCAGAGTAAAGGAAGAGTCTTCTTTTGATCACTGGAGAATATACAGAAATCGAATCATCCTTAACGTCTGGCACCATATGTGTACCTCTTCTCTTCTTTCAGGTCAAATATCTGGGGTACTCATAGCCCAACAGGAATAAATGGAACTACACATTTCTAATGCAAGTTATATTCATTCCTACAGCCACTGTAACAACCACAAAGTTGGTGGTCTAGAACAACACAAATTTATTAACTGACAGTTCTAGAAGTCAGAAGTCCAAAGTGAGTCTCACTAGACTAGAACTAAGGTGATGGCAGAGCTGCGTTCCCTTGGGAGGCACACTTGACACCTTTTCCAGCTTCAGGGCTGCCCATGTTACTTGGCTGGTGTGCCTGCATCACTCCAAACCCTTCCTGTTCCATCCTTTATCCTCTTCTCTGTCTCTCTTTAATAATGTGCCTTATAGTTATGTGGGGCATACTGGGCAAATCCAAGATAATCCTTCCATCTCAAGATCCTTAGCTCAATGACATCTGCAAAGTCTTTTTTGTCATGGTAAAGTAACATATTCACAGGTTCCAAAGATTATGGCTTGGATATTTTTGGGGGGTCATTATTCAATCTACCACACTAATGAATTACATTTCACTTTTATGCATAGAGCCCATGATATTTGAAATTTTCATTCAAATAAAAATATGCCTTCGGCCTACTTATGGACAAGATTAGATGGAAGTCTTTTTGATTTATTATTCTCCATCATATGACCTTAAGCATCCCAAATCCCATTTCTCTGCCTCAGTTACTCCACATCTAAACCATTAGTCCCAGAAATGCTAAGCAGGGCATGTGGAATGTAATGCCTTCTAACACTTTAGATATTTGGAGACATTAACATGTATGACATATATTAGCAGTTTCTTACATTCCTGGAATCACTCAACAGACAGTCTCAACTATCAAGACAAATCTGAAATCCAGCAGGGAAATAGCAATGGCAAATAATCCAGCATAGATGCCCTTCAGCAAATATTTACATCTGGGCGCCTACTAGGTGCACAGCTCAGCACCTGACACCGTGGGGGAGATGATATAATGGAGAAATATGCCCAGCAGAAGACAGAAAATATACAGAGAAGAAAAAACAAGTGGTAAGTGCTATACTAGAAACACACACACACACACACAATGTGCTTTAGAATCTGAGCTGAAGGAGAGCTGTTCTCAGAGTCAGACTTCAGAGTCTATTCAGGGAATGACATCACTGCAAAAGTGGCACTTGGGCTTGGTTTAAAACACAGGTAGAATTTTGCTACAGAACCTTTCCAATTAACAGAAAGACAAAAGGTCAGGTGTGGTGGCTCATGTCTGTAATCCCAGCACTTTGGGAGGCTGAGGGGAGCAGATCACCTGAGGTCAGGAGTTTGAGACCAGCCTGACCAACATGGTGAAATGCTGTCTCTACTAAAAGTACAAAAATTAGCTGGGCATGGTGGCAGGCACCTGTGGTCCCAGCTACTCGGGAGTTTAAGGCAGGAGAATCGCTTGAACCCAGGGGGTGGAGGTTGCAGTGAGGCAAGACTGCACCACTGCATTCCAGCCCGGGATACAGAGCGAGACTCTGTCTCATTAAAAAAAAAAGAAAGAAAGAGAAAGAGGAGGAGGAGGAAGAGGAATAAGGAGGAAGGGAAGAGGAAGAAGGAGGAGAAGAAGGAAGATGAAAGAAGGAGGAGGAGGTGGAGGAAAAGAAGAAATAATGAATAAATAAATCATAGCCCCAGGGCAAGAAAATTCTCAATCTCTTTATTCATCACTTATGCACATGGTATTTCCAAATAAAAGAGACTTCTTTCTATCTATAAAAAGATCTAGTCTTTGTTTTTAATAATCCAAAATTACACAAAAGCATCAAAATAAAGTAAAAATTCAGCCTCACAAAAAAAGGTATCTACTCTTTTGAAATCTCTCTTTGAAAACACTCACAAAACAGACCTCTTCCAACAGGTTTGTGTAAGTGGCTTTTTGGTTCACCACAAAATGAATGGCAGCAAAGTGAGCCTGGGAAGGTCTCCTGCGTTTCCTCGGATTCTGTATTTGGCTATTTGGTATCCATCCACTACAGGACAAGTTAACAGCCAAGTGGTTTCCATCTCTCCTGCGATCTAGCTGAGCCACCTCCTTATCTAACTTTCAGCTACCCAGCCCACATTTCCCCTGCCCTAAATCCCTCTGAGCCAGAAACTGACAACTAAGACCATCCCACCCCGTAGCCAACCCCAGACTGATTCCTCTGCTCTGCCTTGCCTTTGCTATAGAAACCCAGTAAAGGATCTGGTCTCGGCTTTCCCCTGACTCCTGTCTCTTCCTCTTCACCAAAATAGGTGCTTCTCCTCCTGGCCCTCTCTTCTCTTAGAAAATGTAAGTAATAGAAAAAAACTTCTTTCTGCCAGGTGCGCTGGTTCACACCTGTAATCCCAGCACGTCTGCCAAGGCAGGTGGATCACCTGAGGTCAGGAGTTCGAGACCAGCCTGGCCAACGTCGTAAAACCCCATCTCTACTAAAAATAGAAAAATTAGCTGAGCGTAGTGGCCCATGCCTGTAATTCCAGCTACTTAGGAGGCTGAGGTGGGAGAATCACTTGAACCTGGGAGACAGAGGCTGCAGTCAGCCAAGATGGTGCCACTATACTTCAGCCTGGGCAACAGAGTAAGAACCTGTCTCAAAAACAAAACAAAACAAACAAACAAAACTTCTTTCAATGGCATTGTCCCCTCTGTGTCATCACTCGGTCATCTCTATAAGTTAAAATCCTGTGGGTACAAACAAGACAGAATGGGGGAAATGCTATAAATATCACCTCTGAAAATAGCAAAAAGTGACAAATGACCATGAGGAAGGATACCAAAAAGCTCCCCAGGCACTCAGGAGTCTTGCCATGTGGGAGTGTTAAGGCAACTAAGGGCAAGTCGTGAATTAAACCACAAACAATGACCCATGCTCACAAAACAGTGTTGATAATGATGAGATTGAGAGAAGGTCAAACTGTTCTACACAGTCAAGAGAAGATTTCAGAAGGTTAAGCACTTTAGAACGACTTTCATACACACACCGAAAAGGTTAAAATTGCAGTCTGAGCATTTAAAGAATATTTCAATGATCTCAAATGTTAAATCATCCTGAGGGCTTTTCCTCAATAGTTGGGGAAAAGCTGTGTCCTGGAGTCAGGCAAAACGGGTCCTGCTCCCAACTTCATCACTAACTCACTGTGTGACGTTGGAGAAGTCACTTCCCATCTCTGAGTCTCCATTTCCTCTAATGAGAAAAGAATATCAAACCCGACAACATCTGACATGCCTTCCAGCTCTGACATCTTATCTTTCGTAAGTAAACTGTCATTAGTAACCTAGAATGTGAATTCTAATCACATATTTCAGCCACTATCATAAATTATAGGTTTGGTTTTGCCTCTTAACCAGAAATGTAACGTTTTTTAGAAAGAAAACTGAAAGACAAAAGAAAAGCCAAAAGTCAAAACTATTCGAATCTCTCCTTAAGGAATTTATCTCGTGAAGAAATACCCAACCTCTCCCTATCAGGATGTTTTGAAACCCCAGTCAAGAATGCCCAACAAAAATATTTACAAGCACATGAGAGGAAAACACATGCTTATGATCATTTTTAAAAAGAAGAAGAAAAATGAGGTGGAGGAAGGGGAAGGATGGAAAGGAGGATGGGGAGGAGGGCGGAGGGGGACGAGGGGGACGAGGGGGACGAGGGGGACGAGGGGGACGAGGGGGACGAGGGGGACGAGGGGGACGAGGGGGACGAGGGGGACGAGAGGGAGGAGGAGTCCTCTCATCTTCAGCACATATACAGTATTCTGTGGGGCCTCTAAACAGAAAATTATCCAGAATTGTGTGTGCCTCTGCTCTGGCAGGACACAAGTAAGTTTTCAAAGTGGATATGAACGGATAAAAGGCACAAGGCTTCTATAAAATAAACATATAAAGTAGCATGGAAAGAACACATTATTGTTCAAGAGTCAGGAAGCTCTGGGGCCCAGCCCAGGAAAACACTCTGCAACTTAAGGTGTGCCCTTCCAAGTCTTGGTCTGTTTATAAAGGACTCAGAGATAATTCCAGACATGTGTGAGTTCATGTCAATCCAACTTTCCTGACAGAAAACATGTTCAAACTCAGAATAGTTAAGATCTGGAAAGGACAGGTGACGATTATTTCAATACACTTTTCGGTACTGCTGCATGCTAAGAAAGCAGATGTCTGCTGGCTGGCCTCGCCACGTGGAGGGATTAATGAGTCAATTTCTTGAGGAAACAGCACCGTGACATAATTGGCCGTCACTTAGCCAGGCATCGATCAGATGGACTTTTCTCATCTATCTGAGCTTTTATTCATTATACCTTAGGCCATATCAGAAATATAGCTGAGAACATTCTCCGATGCCTCAGTTTCTCTCACCAAAGCATCAGGAATAGAAGAGTGTGTGTGTGTTGCTATGTTGATAATGTCACTACATTGTCTGTTCCTTATAAGAAGGACTGAAAACTCAGTGGATAGTGTTGTGATGAGACAAATGACCTAAAATTTCTTATGCGCTAAGCTCACCTACTTCAAAGCATTTCATAAATACCTGTCAAATTTTTCTGGCACATCTCATTCCTTGGATAATGAAAAAAGAAACAAAAGGATAAACCTTGTAAGACATCAGAGGCTCAGAGCAGAACAAGACCGACAAGACCTAAGTTCCTCCTGCTCTGCTCCAGATACAATTCATGTTTACTCCGTATCATAGGGCAGAAAGGCAAACAACTGAAAATTAAAATCACACTCTCATTAAGTAAACTGTTCCAGGACTCTGGCCCAGTGTGTTCCTTCAGAATTAATGTATTCCGCTGCCTGGAGCCATCCCCATTGTCCTATCCTGAGTGACTACAGGGAGAAGGCACAGGGTCCCAGACCCAGGAAGCAAGGCTACTACTGTGCGGCAGCCGCTTCTGCCACCCACAAGAAGCCACCTGAGGCTCTGAGACCTCTCCTCTGGCCATATCCAAGGCCCTCCTCACCAACCCCACCCCAGTTAGGGTTGCCAGGTAAAATACAGGATGCCCAGTTAGATCTGAATTTCAGATAATTAACAATCTTTTAGTATAAGTTATGTTCCAAATATTGCATGGGACATATTTATAGCAAAAAAAAATTATTTATATGAAATTCATATTTAACCGAGTATCTTGTATTTCTATTTGCTACATCTGGCAACTCTACCCCCTCATTCTTTCAATACTCCTCCAAAGTATTCTATGATACAAGGAGAAAAATAAATTCTGGCACAAAAACAACTGGGAAGTGAGGAAGACTTGACAAGCTAATTTCAAAAGAAAAAGTTTGGCCGGGCACGGTGGCTCATACCCGTAATGCCCACACTTTGGAAGGCCAAGGCAGGAGGACTGCTTGAGGCCAGGCATTCAAGACCAGCTTGGGCAACATAGTAAGACCCCATCTCTACAAAAAATAAAAAATTAGCCAGGTATGGTGGCACAAGCCTATAGTCTCAGCTACTCAGAAGGCTGGGGTAAGAGGATTGCTTGAGCCCAGGAGGTTGAGGCTGCAATAAGCCAACATCAGGCTCTTGAATTCTAGCCTGGGTGACAGAGACAGACACTCATCGCTTAAAAAAAAAAAAAAAAAAAAAGTCAACAACAGCAAAGGCAATGATTTTAAAGAACACTGGAGTAACCAACAAAAAATAATGTTTGTCACTGAAATTAAATGGTATACCATCATTATTTGAAATTAAGAAGTCATTAGCATCCTACAGGACTTAACTTCTTCACATGGTACTCTGAATATTAAAGTATCCAATTAGAAAGGTGAAGGTAAATTCAAAATTGTTTTTAAACAGCATGTTTAAAACTACCAATGCGTAAAATGGTTTCTATTACTATTGACTTGGTCATCTAGGGTAGTTGTAATTTTAAAATGTATTGCTGTATTTGGTGTTAGCTCCCCCAGTTATCCACTTAATTACTGGCTTTAGTGACACATAGGAATCCTCCCTAGATTCTTTTCTACTGTACACAGAACACCTCAGCGACACCAGCTTTGCAAACAACCCATTTGGGTTATGTAAGGAGGGCAGCTGACAGAAAGAGAATGGGGCCGACAGAGATTTCAGGGAAGACTTGAGTCAGGGTCAGGAGGAGGAAACTGGCCAGTTTCCAGCACCTCAGATCCACAGTGCAGCTCTGCTCTCCCCAGGGATCAGACACACCCATGCTCAGAACACAGGGCCATGCCAAGAAGAAATAAACTAGAGGCCCTCCATATCTCTGCTCCATGCATACAGTGAAGAAGAATTAGCCTTCTCCTCCCTAGATCATAGGGAGGCACAAAATTATTTACAAGATGAAGGCACAGGATGCCGATATCTTATTATAAAGATACAGACATTTATTTGCCAAGAAATTAGTTATTTGTTTATTTACATGTATGTATTTATTAATTTATTTATTGACAGGGTCTTGCTCTGTTACCTGGGCAGGAGCACAGTGGCACGATCATGGCTCACTGCAGCATTGACCTCCAGGGCTCAATTGATCCTCCCACCTCAGCCTCTTCAGTAGCTGGGACTACAGGCATACACCATCACATCCAGCTAATTTTTGTATTTTTTGTAGAGACGGGGTTTTACTATGTTGCCCAATCTGGTCTCAAACTCCTGGGCTCATGCAATCCACCCACCTCAGCCTGCCAAAGTATAGGGATTATAGGCATGAGCCACCGCACCCAGCCTCCATTTTATTTTAAAGCATTAATGCCCTTCAATTAGGAAATAATAATAATGTTGAGCACTTTCTGGGTACAAGCCATTGTGCTAAGAGCTTTGCATAAATATATCTCAGTCAAGCCGCACCATATCCCTATGAGTTTTTTTAAATCCCCTGTTTAATTTCATAGTTAGGCTAAATCTACAAGAAGTTAAATAGCTTGTCCTACACTATAGACATGGTAAACAGCGGGGGAATGATTTAGATCCACTGCAGACTGACCCAAAACCCATGTTCTTCACCCTGAATGTATTACCCGTCCCCAGTTAAGCACGTATTCTGGGTGGTAATCATGACACAGTACGCAGAAGCATAAACTATTCCAGGGAACTCACTTACATTTCTCTGGCCTTCAGTTACACAATGAAGCTACATCATCTTCAAAGATCCTTCTAATGTCCAAAAATCCAAGCTCTATTGAAGCGGAACCAAAAATTCCTCAGGATCAGCTATATATAGTTGCATTTAATCTACTTAACACCTCTGAGGCTTAGAGAGGTTAAGTGGCTTCCTCAAGGTTACCAGGCTAGAATGGAAAGAGATGAGATTCAAATTCTGATCTTTCAAATCCATGTCTTGGAAGTCTCCTTTAAATCATAGCTGGATCTACAATCTTTAATTTATATAACAACGTTGTAAGCCAGCAGACATAAAAACATTCAGGTTACAAATCCAACTGTAGAACACAAGCTATTAAGTCTTAGGTTTATTACACAAGCTCTTTCTCCTAATAAAGAGAAAGCAGCTGCAGAGTCCAACTCAGTCACTGGATATCAAGAGTTAGGCCATGGCGCAGGTGCTGTGATGCAAGCGCAGCCTATGTCTCTAACACCCCAGGCACTGCGACTCCATAGCCCCTACAAAAAGCAACCTGTCCTACAGAATCACGACTGGGTAAAAAGAAACCCAACAGAGCAAGGCTCGGAAGGTGATTGGGCAGTGGGCCACATAAACATTGCTATGGAAATACAATTAGTCTTATTAACCTAAGACATAATTCATTTAGGGTTCTGTGATATTTCAGTGCGAGCTGAGCCCCATCTGGATTTAAAAGGATTTGATGAAAAAATTTAGATTACAAGAGGACACTGAACTAACCTCAGGAGACCAGTCACTTAACCATTTTTTTTCATACAGAGTCTCGCTCTGTCGCCAGGCCATAGTGCTGTGGCATGATCTTGGCTCACTGCAACCCCCACCTCCCGGGTTCAAGTAGTTGTCCTGCCTCCGCCTCCCAAGTAGCTGAGACTATAGGCATGTGCCAGCTAGGTTTTTATATTTTAGTAGAGACGGGGTTTCACCATGTTGGCCAGGATGGTCTCGATCTTCTGACCTTCTGATCTACCCACCTTGGCCTCCCAAAGTGCTGGGATTACAGGCATGAGCCACGATGTCTGGCCCACTTAACCTTTTAAAAGCACCTATGTACCTATGTTGAATGAAATAATGACCATTCTCCTCTAGGTAACTTTTTTTAAAAATGTCATTTTATTTTTCCTTAATTTAAAGAATCTTTTCCTGCCATTTGCCTCAAACATAAGCTTTTACACATAGACAGTCTCTACCCTCTAGGCAAGTTGCCCCTCAGATCATTCCGCACAGTCTGCACATCTCTTTCTGTATATGCCATGCTGTTTTCCATGGGGAGGAGAAGAGGGACACTGAGGAGAGGACCAGAGCCAAGACTGATGGATATTCTCCACACAAGGCATCACAAAAAGAAATACAAGACCTGTATTGTATTGAGGAATAATAAGAAAAACAAGACCGGCCCCTGCCCTCAAAGCATTCATGAGGTAGGTGATATGTTGCTAGTCTAAGTGACAATGGAGACCAGAGGGTCTGAGCCTTTTAACGGATAGGGTGGGTTGGCTTGTGATTCCCATGCTGCTGACTTCCTCCATGAATGCCTTCAAATCCCCAAAGTATAGATCTGATTCTATGGAACATTCAACCTGCTCTGCAAGCCCCATTTCCCAAGGAGCAGCTGCCTGTAAAGGTAAAACTAATGCACAACCAGAGCTGTCATGACTTCAACAATCAAATTGCTTTAAACTGCTAATAGAACCACACAGCAACAGGCCATCAGTCATGAGCAGAAAAGCTGATGGTCGCTAAAGAGCATGAACGACAAAGTTCTGGGATCCCAGTGCTCAGTGTGTGTTAAACTGCATGACAAAATAATGTGAGTCATAAAATCAATTCAATAAACAGTATTTTATGTAAATTAAATGGAAACACAGATCCTTAAGGGTAACTGTAAACATCTGCAACTTGCAACAAATACTTCAGGTTCCGCGCGTGTGTGTGTGTGTGTGTGTGTTTAAAACTCGTCAGGATGTAAAAAACTGTAAAACATATTTCTTATGGGGTGTCATAATTTTAAAAGTTTGGAAAATGCTGTCCTAGGCTCAGTAGTAAATTTAGTTTTGAATAACCGCAGCCAAAGGGAACAGCAGTTAGGACTGTGACCCAAGGAAAGGCAAACAAAAATGAGTAAAAATAAATACCTCCTTAGAAGGACTGACCATATGGTTCACAATCTTGACCCTAACTCTGTTATTCTTGGCTGGAAATCATCCAACCATCTGAGAAAACGACTGCAAAACACCTGAAAGATTTCAAGTGCAGGTGTCTGGAAGGCACACACCAAAAAAACAAATAACATCGGGTTCTGAAAGACAGGAAGCCACCATTCCCAAACCATAAAGACTCTGCGAGAATAAAAATGTTTACGTGACTATGTTAAAAAACCTAGCGAGTAGACGATGTGCACGGCAGGCCTGAAGGCGGCCCCTGAAACACTGCAGAGACAATGTCACATAGACAATGCCTTGGGGTGGGAAAATCGAATAGGAGCACTGTCTTGTAAAGGACTGGCACATTAACTGAAATTGTCTTTTTAATCAACTAAATATATACTTTGGCATATCTAAAACAAATATCTTTTTTGTTTTGAGACGGAGTCTTACTCTGTCACCAGGCTGGAGTGCAGTGGCGCAATCTCGGCTCACTGCAATCTCCGCTCCCCTCGCCTTCAAGTGATTCTGCTGTCTCAGCCTGCCAAGGTGCGCGCCACCACGCTGAGCTAATTTTTGTATTTTTAGTATAGACGGGGTTTTGCCATGTGGGCTAGGCTGGTCTTGAACTCCTGACCTCAGGTGATCCACCTGCCTTGGCCTCCCAAAGTGCTGGGATAACAGGCGTGAGTCACCATGCCTGGCTAAATATCTTTATTTTTGAAAGAGCTAAAGAGTTAACACAGGAGAGAGCTAATACATTTACCCTACATCTTTTCCAATCTCATTACATATCTCCATAACAAATAACATGAACTGTCTTCATGGTCACTGATTCATTCATTTAATAAAAATGAATTGAGCTCCTACTAGGCTGTGGCCACAGTTCTAAGGTAATATAAGGTAAATTGATTTGTTTCTATCTACATAATTGAGGGGCTAGAAACATGGAAAGTACAAATATTTCTGAAACAAAACTACTACTAAAAATACTACTAAATAAAGTTTACTAAAAAAACTATCATAGAGGCCAAAATTTCTTGACACTGTAAGTAATCTTCAACAATATTATTTGGCTATAAAGAAAGTAACTAATGTTGGCAAGAATGTGGAGAAATTGGAACCCTTGTGCACTGTGGGTGGGAATGTAAAATGGTGGAACCACCATGGAAAATAGTATAGCAGAGCCTCAAAAAATTCAAAGTAAAGTTACCATCTAATCTAGCAATTCTACTTCTGGGTATACAAAAAAAACTGAAAGGAGGGTCTCAAAAAGATATTTGCAAACCCACGTTCATAGCAGCATTATTCACAATAGCCAAATGGTGAAAGCAACCCAAATGTGCATTGACATTAGAATGGATAAACAAAATGTGATGTATACATAAAATTAAATATTAATCAGCCTTAAAAAGGAAAGAAATTCTGACCCCTGCTACAATATGAATGGACCTTAAGGACATTATATAATACTAAGTAAAATCAGCCAGTACTAAAAAGACAAATACTGTATGCCTCTACTTACATAAGGTACCTACGGTAGTCAAATTCATCGACAGAAAACAGAATGGTAGTTTCCAGGGGCTGAGCTGGAGAGGGGGAGATGAGGAGTCATTTAATGGTACAGAGTTTCAGTTTTACAAGATGAAAAGAGCTCTGGAGGCAGCAACAATGTGAATACGTAACTGCACACTTAAAAACAGTCAAGATGGTAAATTTTATGTGTGTTTTACAATTATAAAATAGATATTTATATCAGACAGCGTTTAGCTCAGCGGTTTTTACACCACAGAGTGTTGTCTACGGTTCTGGAAGGCAGAGAACAACGTTTCAAGGGTCCTGTGTGAGCCGAACCCAGGCTTCACAGCAGCCTAAGCACTTCCCTTACTGAAAGCCCATCCCGGAAGTTCTGACTCTTTAATTCATTGTCTAACCAAATGGCCTTGCAAACCCATTTCCTCAAAACCCTGAGCAAGGCTATTTTGTTTGTGTTCTTTCTTTTTTTTAAGTGGTGAAACTACAAAAGGTATAGAAAGTATAGAAAGACGGACAACTTTTTCCCTTAAATTCATTGAAATTAAATTCCTTTTTTTAACCTGTAGAATGTTATCTTGAAATTGAATTGTTTTCTCTTGAACCTGCAGAAAATCAGGCACACAAATGTAAAAGTTTCTACAAATCTGCAAGGGCCTTTTCCCCCCGACAAGCAAGTTCCTCTGCTGCCTATTTTTATACCAACTGTACACTAAACTGGGGCACCTCGGCTGCAAGAGAGCCAGATGAAACTGCCCCAGGGCTGCTCAAAAGAGGCCATTTTGCACATAAAGAAACAGTGTTGTTTCTGGAACTTCTGGAGGAAAGAGTACACTGTATGCCGATTTACTCAGAAAATGCCTCAGAAACCGTGGAGGTTTAATTTTATTGTCATTTTACTAGGTGCCCGCCACCACGCCCAGCTAATTTTTGTATTTTTAGGAGAGACAGGATTTCACCATGTTGGCCAGGCTAGTCTTCAACTCCTTACCTCAGGTGATCTGCCTGCCTCGGCATCCCAAAATACTGGGATTCCAGGTGTGAGCCACCATGCCCAGCCCACACAGTGATCCTTGTTATTCGTGATGGCAGTTCTGTCTATAAAGTTGCCTTGAACCCTCCCATAGGAAACACTAATCCTTAGCTTCCAGGGGAAACACAGGGTTACGTTCCTACAAACCTCTGGTCACAAAATTTTCATCAACCTCTTATAATCAAAATTTTCACAACCTTATAACTTCGTTTTGTGTGTGTTTCTGTTTTTAAAAATGCCTTATTTGATCTAAGTTGTTGGTCCGTTAACACTAAACTCACAGCCAACAGCACTACAGCCCATGCTTGAAGAAAGCTTAGCTAACACATGTACTTTCCCCTACAAGGTACATCGCAGCCTTCTTGCACTTAAAAACATTGGACAGGTCCAGGAGCGGTGGCTCACACCTATAATCCCAGCACTTCGGGAGGCCAAGGTGGGTGGATTACCTGAGGTCAGGATTTCGAGACCAGCCTGGCCAACGTGGTGAAACTCCGTCTCTACTAAAAATACAAAAATTGGCTGGGTGTGCTGGCGCATGCCTGTAACCCTAACTACTTGGGAGGCTGAGGCGGGAAAATTGCTCGAACGGGGAGGTGGAAGTTGCAGTGAGCCAAGACCGAGCCACTGCGCTCCAGCTTGGGCAACAGGACAAGACTCCGTCTCAAAAAAACAAAAAACAAAAAAAACACCACTGCGCAGCTCTTTAGCCTTATATTTGGAGAGCCATTTTAAACAGTGAAATTACCAATAAAAAGCAAAAATACAAAATACATGGCATACTTGTTTACAGCGTGAGAACTGAGGCAAGAGGGCAGTGTCACCTTGTTCAATCTCCGCCAGGTAAGTGTACCTTGAGCTACTCAGATTTTTTTGCTGCCCTGTGCATATCCACCAATGACCATAAGAGCCCTCAAGTATGGATTTGGGGCTCACAAATAAATTTTAGCAAGTAGGCAAACTTCACAAGTGCAGAATTCTCAAAGATTGAGGATCAACTATATTAACCAATTTTGGAATTTTCTTAGACCTAAACTTAGAGGAATAAATAGGAAGTCTATTCAAACCTAGCAGGGGGGAAACTTTTAAAAGGTTATTTGAAAATTCAAGGGTTCTGAGCTACATATATGGAGCACTAGTTACTATCTGCCTGGGGTGGTGAAAATGTCCTCTTCACTCCCTCAAATTCAGCAGTCAAAATGCTCGGCAAATGGTCGATTGCCACAGACTTAGCCATGTAGACAACCAGCATCTCCTACCACATCTGTGTGACTTTAATCCAATCACAAGCTGCTCCTCTACCCATGATGGGATTTCCCACAGTCTCCAGAAGGCACTTCCTGAAAATCAATTCGCTTTGTCTATTCATGCCTTTAACATGTCATCCGAACGTAGCTTCAAGTTAGAATTCACTGACCTTCTTTCATGTTCTAACAAAGATGTCTCTGTTCCAAGATCTCTATGTCATTTCCATATATATGCCAAGATAAAATTCAAGATTTAACAAAATGCCCAATTTTTCCAATTTGCTATTCATAGCAACACCAAGTGTCTTAAGTCATAAAAAATGGAAGCATCTGACAGATATACTGCAACTACAAGATCCTTATAAAGTAACAGATGGTTTTTTTTTTAATCTCACTGGAAAAGTAAAGATGCTTTGATTTATAGTCATGATCAGAATGTACCAAAACATGCTGCCTCTTTGAGGCAGATAATATTTAGGGCCACAATACCAGCTTTTCTCCATGTTCATTAGGATCATAGTGTTTCTTCAGAGCTGTAGGAAACATTCAAAATTCACCAGCCTGACACTCTTGTCTATGAGAAGAGATAAGTACCCAACATGCGTTCCCAGGGAAAAAATCATTTTTGGTCATGTCAGCTCCCTCGCCCATGATAACCGTCCAAACCTCAGCTCCTCCTTCTTTCCTTTGAAACTAAAATAGGAAGCACTGGTATGAAAAACTTCTGCTTTTTAAAGTCTCAAAACGGTTACTTTTATTTAAAAGCCTTTTTGCCATGACAACTAAAAACACTTTTAAGCCTTTATTAAAGTTATGACCAATATGTTTAATTTTAAAGACATATCTGCCATTCTTAATTATTTCCTTTACCTTTAACATCCCTTTCTCATAGAAACTATTCAGAGAAAAAATGTGGGGCCGTGCTTTGGATTTCATGCAGCCGATTTCACTCTGTGCCAGTTGCCAGCAGCATTCCACATCCAGAACAACCATGTGCCTAAGGCTTTTCCTGTTCTTTTTGTTTCCTTAAGTCTATTCCTGTCAGGTGCAAGCACTCCAGAAATATAGAATTATGACATAGGAGCTCACACTGAGTCATAGCTGGAACTCATCTCTTCTGAGTTCACAATTAAAACCAAACGAAATCTAAAATTACATTGAAAACATAAAGGTAGGTAGAAGTTTAAAGTGCAGATGTGGCTTCAGCCCCTGCTAGATATGCTCAGGGGGAACAGATGTCAGTAATAAACCTAGGAGAGCTACAAAAGTTAGCTTACATCCATCACCAAGCAAAAATGCTAACATACATAGAAAACTGCCCTGCCTGCTTTCCTACCCAGTCTGAGCATGCGATATAGAAACGGCCTGGAAAAGAATCCAGAAACCCTGTGGAGATACAGAGCAGGTCTGCCACATTTGCGGTGAGGACGTTGGCTTACTGCATGATCAGGGTAGGCTCGCCACGCAGCACCATCAGGAAAGGTATGGTTTTCTTCTAACAGTTGGCACCCAGCCTATGCCTCCTCTAAGTTCACACACAAAAAAACACATAACCCACAGTTACATTCATTCAAGTCTGCCACAGGAAAACAGGGTTCTTGATGGGGTCTGGGGAGATGACAGAACTAAACTATGCGTGACCAGGAACGGAATAAAATTAAACCTAAAGTGACCAGGGCAAAAGGCAAACCTAGGAATGATCATCATGCTATTAACAATTACACAAAGACTATAAACTCAGAAGAATCTAGGAGAACACCCAGGGCTTGAAAGTTAGAGAACGTTATAGCTGCCATACTCTTTAGATGAAGTCTATTTATGAGACTTTATATAGTCTGGATAGTTACATAAACTAGAGTCGATCAGGTTTTTCTAAACTGCACTCTTGTTGCTACATCTTATTACAGTCTTCACATTTCAGAGCTAGATTAAAAAAAACCATTTAGCCATATGTTTTATATGGAAAGTACTAACCATACACTTGAAAATAAGGGTGAACTTTCTTTTTCATATTTTGCAGCCAGGATATTTTATTCACCAAAATTAAACAAAGCAGTCACTTATGAAGTCATATGGACTAATTCAGCCCTGTCAAACTGGAATGCTTTAAATATTAAATTCTACTGTACAATCTCAGCTGGAAGTCATCTCTCGCTCCACCAACCTCCCAGGGCACTTGGCACCTATCCTATAATGCAAACATTCTCTAGCTCAAGGAGGTGGCCTACTTTGGTGCATTCAACAGTGGCTAGAGGCCTCAGCCTCTTTGCTTCTACAGGGAGACAAAGAAAAATCATTTAGCATTTTGCAAAGATCCCTTCATTGAATTTTTCTTGGGATCAATAGCCCTTAGCAGAAAACAAGTATTCCACACCCATTCTATAAAGTTCTAGGAGGTTCTTACAAGCCTCACCAGCAAATAGTATTTTTTACATTACTTCCTATTAGCTTGGAAATGTACTACAGTCTCTGTTTACATCTGCTTTCTTTAGTTGTTAAATATGTACTCTATTTTTTTTCGCTGAGATTAAACAGGAATCCAGGCAAAATAGTAAGAACAGAGGTAAGAAATCGAAAGACAATGAATGTCTTGACTCGTTTTCTAGAGTCAGACTGCCTGGGCTTACATCCCTACAATGCCACTCCCTGGCTCACTGACTTTGGGCAAGTTACTTAACCTCTCTGTGCTTCAGTGAGAGTAACAGCAGTCACTACCTCACGGGGCTGTTGTGAGATTTAAGTGGGTCAACCAGATGTATAAACCAATTAAAATTGTTCCTGTCACATAGTATATACTGTATGAGGGTTAGCCATTAATTAGTTACCATTAATTATTATTTACATGACAATATAAATAAATGGAGTGGGTAATCCCAAATCCTGTATCATCTGAAGATGTAATACTTGATCCATTCTTACTGGCTATATGTTCTTGGCAAGTTGCTTAACCTCCCAGGCACCAGGTACTCACCTCCCAGGGTACCTGGTATCTATCCAATGAGGCAAACATTCTCTAGCTCAAGGAGATGGCCTGATTAGGTGCATTCAACAGTGGCTAGAGATCTAAGAGTCTATCAACTTAAAATTAGTTTTATACAGGAAATATACCCGATAAAAGGATACAGGAAAGAAGAAAAAAAAAGTCCATTTTTTCTTTTCTTCTATATCATTATTTGTGGTCCAACTTCACCAAAGCTACCACAACAGACACATAATGGAATCAGATCAGACTGAGTTTAGAATTCAGGAGAGCGGAAGAAACTGATAGAGATTGGGAGTCTCCTTGGAATAGATGCAGTGGTAACACCAGCCTCACCGGGGCCTGGCCAACAGAAGGATGGATCCCACCTAGGCCAACCTATCGGCAAGCAGCTGGGACGAAGGGGCATCTGCAAACTCACAAACCCGCCCATGGTTAACTAGGCAGCCACTCTCATCAACACACAGAACAAATTGACTCAAACATACCCTCACTATCGAGACAGTGGTTATTAAGACCCTAGTGATGTTTCACGAAAGTCACTTTAATTTCTTCTGGTTCTAAAATTCAGTGACTCTCTGTGGAGGCTCTTTGATTATTGCCTTTGTATTCTCTAGCATGACCCAATCAGCTACTAGGTATTGGGATTCCTAGAAATGTTTGAAGAATGGTATGTTCCAGTTAACCACTAACTAGACAAACCAAATTTGTCTAATCAATTCAGGATTCAGATCTCAAATGGACAAAAAAAAAAAAAAGGGGGGGAAAGAAAGAAAAAAGAAAAAAAAACTGCTTAAGGAAAAACATTTTTATTTCAAGTCTTGCTGAAAAATGAAAATACACTGATGAACTTTTGTACTGAATAATGGAAGTATTGAACATTGCTTAATATTTTTTGATGACTCGAAGCCTAAATTTCCATTGGGTTTCAAAAGAGCATTAAATACAGGGCTAAGTGATCCAAAGGAGGATATTACTCCCAGTTTAAAGAGAGGCAGGAAACGCTACACTGGGGCAGAGGCTGGGACCTGTGTCCTGAAGGGACAAGGGGATTTAAACAGGGGGAGGCTGTAGGGGGAAGCGACCCAGGAGGGCAGGTGGCAAGGGAATTTTAAGTAGAGAAACCCCACAAACTTACAGAAGACATAAACCCAAAATCATGTCCATATTGATTTTAAATACCAGCACTAGAACAAAGGGATCCATCAGTCTAAAGAGGTAAGATGGGGCCAGATCACACAACAAACTAAGGAGTTTTGCCCATAAGGAGTCGGGAATCACCAAATATTCTTCAGTCCAAAGAACAGAGACTGGGCAGAGGATGACATGCTCAAATGAGTGGTTCAGAATGACAGAGCAGGAAGAAATGTAAATGAAGAGGGCAACACTAAGCACCGTTTAAAACATTCTTGTTAAGTGCTTAGCATATTTTACCAGTTTAATCTCATTTTACAGATAAGAAATGGAGACCAAGGAATTAAATAGGTTCTTCCAGATTGGTGACTCCAGCATTCTCTTCTAATGGCCATAGAGAACCAGTGGAGAAAACCTTGTTTTCTGTAAAGGACTTAGCACCATGTGTGGGATACAGTAAGTGCTCATATAATTGTCCGTTCCCTTACTTACCCTTGCCTATTATGGGTTAAAAAGGAGAAATCCGGGAGCTAAAAGGACAGGAATGCCACCGTGGCATATTTCACTGGGGCACAAGCACAGGCTTTACATTTTCGGGGGCCATAAGCAGTTAACTTGGGATGTTGTCTCCTGAAAATTGCTGCCTATAAGCTACGGTTGACTCTGACTCAGGAATAGTCCTGTTTTGAACAAAAAGGATCCATCCAAAGTCAGGAGACCATTTATTCCTTGTTAATGGAGGCCTCCACGAGGTGACATGCATTCCTTCCAGTGGAAAGAGGGTAGGGGCTCTGCATTGCAATGCTATGTTCAAAATGAAGACGAGCTGCAGAATGTGTTGCTGGTTGAGAAGTTTTGCCTATTCTGACAGTTTTAAAACAATACTCTATTTTTTATTCCAATACCATATGATACTAGGGAAGCCTTGAAAACCAGAAACATTTTTCACCCAAGTCCATGGCAAAGTTCAAGAATGACTCCATGGATAATACTTAGGTTGCATGATAAATAAGCTCCTCTCGAATCCAATGAATTGAACTGAAAAACAAAAGTATAATGACAGTAGGAAGAGTGCAATAAAAGATGAAAAGCCAGGTTCCATGCCACTATTCTTGTTCTTTTGTTCAAAACACCATTATTGGTTTCAAATATTCTTGTCTGTCAACAGGGGTTAATATCTTATTTGCCTAAAGGCAAGGGGCTTGATCTGATGGTTTTGTGAGGCCCTTTCCTGGTCTAAGAACTCTAATTTAATTTGATTTTGCTAGACTGAGAGCTTCCCAAAATCATGACTTTTGTCTTAATTGCCTGCAGGAATCTGGGGGTGTCCCTGAGGCTCTCATTGAATAAATAATACAGAAAGTAAATGCTGAAAATTGCCTTTCCTATTTATGAAGTGGTTATTCAGAATAATATTTCCTTTTTCTTCAAATTTGATTAAAGTATCCATTTCATTATGCCTTTTCATAAGGGAGTCAGATTGAAGTCCTAATAATCTTACTGGAATTATTTTCATTCCAACAAATTATATATTAATGAAGGTTTATCCTTACAGTTGAAGAAAAGAACTAATTCATTAGGAAAATGAGTAACACACATATACGCTTATCAAGAGATCCTAAAAGAAATACTTTCATATGAAAGATGTGTTTTTATATCCTAAAATTATTTCTAGCATTTGGTATGGAGCCAAGGCAATTCAGTAACTTTGCCATTTATAGCAAAGTTTAGGCCAAGTTGCAGGGCACACAAAAAAGTATACTTGCTTGACATTTTAAGTCCATAGAGCCAATCTGAATGTCCAGGCAGAAAGGGACTTTGTCTAACCAATATTCTGAGCACTTTGAAAGTGAAGGAGAGTCCCTATATTTCCATCAGTGTATAGCTCACAGAGCACTTACAGGAAAAAAAAGAAAATCTGTAAGCAATGAAAACTTAAGTTCAGAGAAGACACATCATAGTTCCTAAAAGAGAAATTCAAAAGATAAAATAAAAGGACAGTCACTGATATACAGACGTATCTTCTCACTTCACTTAAGAATATATGAAGACTAGAAGGGAGTAAAAGTAGCTAAACTTGGGAAGAGAGAAAAGGTGAAACCACCCACTATTTGAGGGACTATCTGCCTGCCAAGCATAGATGATTCAGTTGTGGATCCAGAAAATTCCTTTTCCCATCAAATTTAAGATGAACTTTTATTTATTTTTTATTTTATTTTTGATAGGGTCTTGCTGTGTCACCCAGGCTCGAGTGTAGTGCTGCAATCAGGGCTCACTGCAACCTCGAACTCCCGGACTCGGGTGACCCTCCCGCCCTGGCCTCCCAAATTACTGAGATTACAGATGTGAGCCACCATGTCTGGCAAAGAAGAGAGTTTTAAATGTTAATAAATTAGCCTGTGATGACACTGAATTACATTGGGTGTCAAGAAATCACAGAAAAAGCAACACCTCCTGCTGTCAGCAGCTCACAGAATGGTGGGCTATATGTAAACGTATACAAGGAAATTGCCACATTGTAATAAAATGCCCTATTGGTGGCACACACTCATGGCCATGGAAGAGCGAACAAGAAGAGCAAGAGACGAGCTGAACAGGAAAGACAGGAAACCCAGTCAACTTTTAGTTTATGTCTTTTAAAATAAGGAAGAGACTCTAATCAGAAGTTGACAAGTATCACCTTCCAATACTGTGATTTTCTCAGTATCACAGAGGCCAGAGTTTTAATGAAAATCATCCTGCAAAGATGACATTGACTTTTTCTTAATCTCCTCCACCTCATCTTCCCCAAAAAAGATTAATTGAACTAATAAACTCCAAACTTCTGGCCGAACTTCCAGTTTATAGGAAATCATGAATGAGAGAAACTGAATGGCGTCAACAGGAAACAATCAGACACATCCTCGATGTGGTATGTCCTCCAAGGAAAGTGGCGTGGTCTCTTTAAAAAGTCAATTTTTTAAAAAAATGATAATAACCCCGGGCGTGGTGGTTCACACCTGTAATCCCAGCACTTTGGGAGGCTGAGGTCAGTGGATCACCTGAGGTCAGGAGTTCAAGACCAGCCTGACCAATGTGGTGAAATCCCTGTCTCTACTAAAAATCCAAAAATTAGCCGGGCATGGTGGTGGGTGTCTGTAATCCCAGCTACTCAGGAGGGATTTAAACCCGGGAGAATCATTTAAACCGGGAGGTGGAGGTTGCAGTGAGCCAAGATAGTGCCATTGCACTCCAGCCTGGGTGACAAGAGCAAAACTCCATCTGAAAAAAAAAAAAGTAAGAGAACTGTTCTAGATGCTAGATTAAACATAAAAGAGATTTTAGGACCATAACATGAACTGCAATGCATGAACCCTGACTGTTTCCGAATTTAGGAAAAAAATAAATAGCCACAAAAGACATGTTGGAGACAACTGGATACATTTAAATATGGACTGGATAGCAGATATAATGAGAAAATTATTGTTAATTTTTCATATTTTGAAACGTTATTGTCTTTATGTAGGAGAATGACCTTATTATTAGGAGACAGATATTCAGGAACTTAGGCCATCGCTCATACCTATAATCTGAACACTTTGGAGGCTAAGGCAGGAGGATCACCTGAGTCTAGGAGTTTGAGACCAACCTGGGCAACATGGTAAGACCTGTCTCTATAAAAATAAAATAGGCCAGTTACCGTGGCTTACGCTTGTAATCCCAGCACTTTGGGAAGCCGAGGCAGGGGAATCACCTGAGGTCAGGAGTTCAAGACCAGCCTGACCAACAGGAGAAACCTCATCTCTACTAAAAATACAAAAATTAGCCAGGTGTAGTGGCGCAGGCCTATAATCCCATCTACTAGGGAGGCCAAGGCGAAAGAATCACTTGAACCTGGGAGGCAGAGCTTGCAGTGAGCCAAGATAGTGCCATTGCACTCCAGCCTGGGCAACAAGAGTGAAACACCATCAAATACATAAATAAACAAACAAATAAATAAATGGCCAAGCATGGTGGCTCACACCTGTAATCCCAGCACTTTGGGAGGCTGAGGCAGGCAGATCACCTGAGGTCAGGAATTCGAGACCAGCCTGACCTACATGAAGAAACCCCGTCTCTACCAAAAATACAAAATTAGCTGGACATGGTGGCACATGCCTGTAGTCCCAGTTACTCAGGAGGTGGAGGCAGGAAAAATGCTTGAACCCAGGAGCTGGAGGTTGCAGAGAGCCAAGATCATGCCTTTGCCCTCTAGCCTGAGCAACAAGAGTGAAACTCCATCTCAATAAATAAATAATAAAATAAAA
The DNA here is from genome assembly GCA_004027715.1 of Plecturocebus donacophilus. Classification (NCBI taxonomy): domain Eukaryota; kingdom Metazoa; phylum Chordata; class Mammalia; order Primates; family Pitheciidae; genus Plecturocebus; species Plecturocebus donacophilus. The sequence goes on from PVKP010005867.1 coordinate 34,144, forward strand.
TAAAAATTAGCCAGGTGCAATGGCATGTGCCTGTAGTTCCAGCTACTTGGGAGGCTGGGGTGGGAGGATCAGTTGAGCCCAGACAGTCCACGCTGCAGTGAGCTATAATCTCAACACAGCCCTCTAGTCTAGTTGGCAGAATGAGACCCTGCCTAAAAGAAAAAAAAATTTGGAGGGTAAGCATCGTGACATCTGCATACCCCAATTAACCTCAAACTGTTCAGCAAAAAAGACACATACATGTATATACACATCCACATACCTTCACACACACACATATACACACACACAACCATAGAGAAAACAAATGCAGGCCGGGTACGGTGGCTCACACCTGTAATCCCTTGGGAGGTCAAGGTGGACAGATCACCTGAGATCAGGAGTTCGAGACTAGCCTGGCCAACATGGCAAAGCCCCATCTCTACTGAAAATATTTTAAAAATTAGCTGGATATGGTGGCAGGCACCTAGAATCCCGGCTACTCAGGAGGCTGAGACAGGAGAATTGCTTGAATCCAGGAGGTATAGCTGGAGGCTGCTCTGAGCCAAGATGGCACCACTGCACTTCAGTCCTAGGCCACAGAGCGAGATGACTCTGTCTCAAAAAAAAAAGAGAGAGAGACAGAAACCAAATGCAGCACCATGATGCTAATAAATAAATTTAGATAGCAGATACACAGATATGGAATATAAATTATTTCAATTTTTCCGTGTTTAACATTTTTTACAATAAAAAGCTGGGGGAGGTGAAGAAATGCTGCTAAGACCTTAAACATATAAAAAGAAAGTAAGTACATCTATGAGGAAATTTAAAGGCATAAACAAGGAAAGTTATGCCTTATTTATCATATAAGTAGCAAAGACATTTAATCAGGCTAATAGGTTACTTATTTATCTCTGAAAATGGTTACCACTTTCAGTATCTCAGATTTGTAGGCGTTTTCTACTATAATCTATCCCAGGTTTACTATGTAAATAGAAAATATTTTATGACTTCAGATGAGAGCGAAACTGTATGCTTCTGCTTCTCATGCTTTGGTGCACAGCATGTTGTAAATATAAATGACTCCAAGATAAGTCAGTCAGGAAAGATCAAATAACTTGGTGTTTTTACAATACTGTCAGAGACGTATGACTGGATTTACCTATAAGGGAGAAACGCAGCCTAGAGTTTGCACGTTCCTCTGATTTTTTTCATATTAAATTATATTTAAGTATTCCCATAATGCTAATAGTCTTAGTTCCAGCATCCCTTACATGCTCTATGGTACCACAATGAAATGGAAACTGTAAGAATAATTTCAGCAATTGGGAGGAGGAAGCAGAGATTATTAATTTCATATACTGTGCATAATAATAAGTGATATATGAATTTTCACTTTCTCGTAGCTCCTCTAACCCATGCTAAGATAATAATTTCAAGTCTATATCACCACAGATGTTAACAATAATAGATTTGTTTCAACTGTTCACCAACAAAACCAGACCGGGGCATTAAATGAAGTTCATCTCCAAAAGTTTATGACAAAACAACAGCAATAACAATAAACTACTCTGTAACTTGTCTCTAAGTCCTAACTAACCATAACCATTAAAAGAAGCATTTACTAAAAAGAGACTCATTTATCAATTCGGGACAATTGAATTTTTCCTGACTCAAACACTTCCTCTTAGGCATTCACAACAGGTTCCAGTACTTGTACTAAGAGTACTCTCAGTAAGAAACTCTACTAGGAGTACTTTCAGTAAGACACTCTACTAGGAGTACTCTTAGAAACTCTATTAAGAGTACTCTCAGTAAGAAACTCTACTAGGAGTACTCTTAGAAACTCTACTAAGAGTACTCTCAGTAAGAAACTCTACTAGGAGTACTCTTAGAAACTCTATTAAGAGTACTCTCAGTAAGAAACTCTACTAGGAGTACTCTTAGAAACTCTACTAGGAGTACTCTCAGTGAGAAACTCTACTAGGAGTACTCTCAGTGAGAAACTCTACAGGAGTTCTCTTAGTAAGAAACCCCACTAAGTTTCTTCTGATACTTTCTTCTTTCACATCAAGTAGCATTATCAAAAGTGTCCTGAAAGGCTGTCTAATCTGCCTTAATTTGTCAGTGCCAAAAATCAGTTCCCAGGCCTCAACATTTTTCACTTAATCAGTATTATCGTTTGCACACTCAATTTGTAACGCAACTTATCAGGCCCTTGCAGAAGGCATACAATGTATGCCACTCCATTCGCTGAAGAAAGTGTGCCACATATACAGTCAAAGACAAAGAGGCCACCTAAGGTCCTCTCTCCACTCTTCTCTAGAATCAGGGCTAACGGAGGTAAGAGAGTTCACCCTGAACAAGCAGTGTCTGCAGGGTGCTATTTTTAGATCATTTACAACTCAAGCAACTTGGACTGGTAAAGAAAGGTCAAGATTTATTAAGTCTCTCTAGTATCTGTCATGAACTGGTTGATCCTGAGCAAACCACACAGCATCTCCAGCGTCTAAGCCAGAAGCCACTCCTGAGGTCATTTAACGGCCAACTCCTTTTCCTGATCAAGACCCAGTGAGATTCACTGTCTCTGCTGCGAAAACTAAGACAAAATCCTGTGTGAAATGAACAACATCTGTGAAAAATTCTAATAAACTTTTCCGCGTGGAAAGAACCAATGCCAGAGAAAGCCGCTCATGCCAGAAAAATATGGCCACACATCTCAGGACCTGATCCTGGCCGCCAACCATCACTGCTAAAGCTACAGTATCATTCCTTAACCCAGGGAGGGAACTCGATAAACAGTAACTGAAGCTGGGCATGGTGGCTCACGCCTGTAATCCCAGCACTTTGGGAGGCTGAGGTTGGTCAGTCGCTTTGATCTCAGCCCCTAAAGTTTGAGACCAGCCTGGGAAACATGACAAAACCCCATCTCTACTAAAAATACAAAAATCAGCTGGGCGTTGGTGGCACATGCCTATAGTCTCAGCTATTTGGGAGGCTGAGGCGGGAGGATCGCTTGAGCCTGCGGAAGTGGAGGTTGCAGTGAGCTAATATTACACCACTGCACTCCAGCCTAAGCAACAGAGGGAGACCCTTTCTCAAAAAACAAAAGACAAAAACCTAACTGAATGAAAAAATGAATGATGCTCCCTTCAGCCTTGCTACGGCTATTTCTGGCTACCAACCACATGTGACAGGGAACCTCTGGCCCCACATGTGGCCCTCTGTGAGACCTTCCTGGACAACAACTATCATGCTACATTTAGTAAATTGTGTAAATTTAGTAAAATGTGCCACCTCTGTGGTCAGACCCACTGATCTTTCCCCCTGCCTGTCATCCTTTCCTCCTCTCTCTCTTTCTTTTTACAATCATTTACTTTGTGTCATCCAGGAGTTTGGCTTTTTCTAGCTGCTAGACTGGCAATAAATATGTTCCATTGCCATGTTCCTGAGGCTGGAAGCTGTTAAAAGAATGCATGAGGCTTTTAAGGTTATAAAACTCAAAACAAATTTTAAAATCAAACAAAAGTAATGTCCAATATTAATGTGCATTTTCCCCCAATACTCATTCATGACTGCAAATTGGGAAATTACAAAACAGGGAAAATCTAAAAATGGACACCTGCAAAAAGCACATCCAAATCTGAATAGATGGCTTCAATTTTAAAAGGAAAAATATTACAAAGACTTAAACCACAGTCTTTGTGGTTTGTTCCTTCAGCTGGAAAGGATTTCTTAATACTGTAATTACATTTATTACATCAATAGCTGGGGAAGGGGGGGTGGGCAGGGGGAATGACAACGTTCATTCTTAACTCTAGTGAATCCAGTTACATCCAAAAAGATAGACAGATGTAATCTCAAGAATGAAAATTACTTGAGTGAGCCACACACATTTACGTAAAGTACATTCAGGACAACGAGCTTCAGATCACACAAATTGGTGCAAATTATAGAAATGCATTCTTATGAGTAGCAGAATTGCAAGGACCAAATGCTTTTTAAAACATCTTAATTAACAAGTAGACTCAAAATGTTTTGAAATATAAGTAAAAAAATTCTACCAAATTGCTCCTACTCATTTCTAAAGCCTGACGAAACATGAGAGAAAAAGACATCTGTTCATTTTCAAAGCTGGAAATGTTTCCAGTTAGCTACGAAAAACGCAGTTCTCTAAAGAACTACTTCTCAATGTCACTATTACCCCATAAATTTCCCTTTACTTTCCAGTAGTGAAGCAAGTTGAGAATTCTCTGCTCTTTCATTGCTTAGTTGTACGAAAGTCGTTTGAGGAAGGAAGTTTTATGGCAGACCAAAATACACTTCTCCATCAGTTCCCAACTGCCATACAAATTCCACCCATATTTTACATATAGCCTCACCTCAGGAAGATCCACTTTTTTTCGTAACAACTGGTGCTTTATAAAACATTATTAATAGATTCCATGTGGGTTTTGACTATAAAACTGTCATCAGACTGAAATGGTCATGTTAAAATTAAGAAATAAAAAATGATTAAGTTCAGAGCACTTAAGAGGAAATCAAGGGACAAAACCTTAAGGGACAAAAGTAACGCAGGTATAGATAAAGAGCCTAAGAAGAAAAACACAGAGTGCAGAGACCAACACAGGCTCGGACAGGAGCTGAGGGTCTCTGCATCATCATGGGAAAAGAAGGTACCTGCATCTTTGCAACATTAGTATCACAAGCTACGCAACCCAGACTCAGGACTGGAGATCTACTTGCCATGAGACAACAGGAAAAACAGTTAACTTTGGTGTCTTGTCTCTTCATACTGTAATGTGCACACAAATCACCTGAAATCTTGTTAAAATGCAGACTCTGGTTCCTGAGGTTTTGGGGGACGACTGTCTGCATTTCCCACCAGCTCCCAGGTGATATCAGTGCTGCTGGTGCACAGACCATAATTTGAGTAGTGAGCTCTTAAATCACATGTGAAGAGACTGGGTTAAAGTAGCATGCTGTGAGAAAGAATGAGGCTATATGTGTAAAGTACTTTACATTCCCCAAGAGAAAATCACCATGAACTAAAATTAGAACCACTACAGTGGTGAATTGAACAGACTATAATTGAAGTGTCATAAGATAATTAGCCTGTGTCTTTGAATACAAATCCCACTGCCTAGAATTTCAGAGTTTAAAGTGGTTAAAGTTTTCAGTCTTTAACTACTGCCTATAAAACACCACCTCTAAAACATACCAAAGGAAAAACATGTGAAAAGTAAGTTTCCTGGCCTCATGGAGTTTAAAATCTAGGTGACTAAAGAAAGCAAAATTCCTTGGCTGAGTGCAGAGGCTCACGTTTGTAACCCCAGTGCTTTGGGAAGCTGAGGCGGGAGGATCACCTGAGGTCAGGCATTCCAGACCAGCCTGGCCAACATGTTGAAATCCCATCTTTGCTAAAAATATAAAAATTACCCATGCGTGGTGGCATGCACCTGTAATCCCAGCTACTTGGGAGGCTGAGGCAGAAGAATTGCTTGAACCTGGGAGGTAGAGGTTGCAGTGAGCAGAGATTGTGCCACTGCACTCCAGACTGGGCGACAAGAGCAAGACTCCATCTCAAAAAAAAAAAAAGGCAAAATTCCTAAATTGAAACAATAGCAAATGATACAAACACAAATAAATGATTAAGTTCAAAAATGTATAGTAATCTAGTCAGATTAAATCACATTGATAACATTTATTTTATGAAACAGAAGAAAAACCTAGGAGGGTTAGTTACTTTCAATTGTCTAGAATCTAACAATTAGATATCCTGTCCAGAGGTGAGTACTGGCATTAGCACAGCCTGCCAGGAATCTGAAGCTATCCTCAGAGCCACATGTTTACAGAGTGGCTTCCGAGTTAGGAGCTTTTCATGTTAAAGAGCAGAAAAATAGGTGTGCCTCAGAAGGCGGACAAAATTACAGTATGACATACCCAACCAAGACCTGTAGTGCAGGAAATAGATCATTGACTTAATGTATCAGGAAAGACATCTTGGTACAATGAGCCTCATTCTTTTCAATTTAGCCAGTAATCTCATGGGCTATATTTCTTTAGCACTCAAAAGTAAGCAGAAAATTAGTGCTTTCGGCATGCCTAAATGAGGTTGGGCATAAGATTATAGCAAATTTCACCTGAAATTTTAAAAAAGAAAAGCTAGAATTGACTTGTCTTGGTAACTGTCAAAGTTAGGCATTTAATGTTAGAACTGAGAAACTTACAAAAGATAAAAAGGTTTTCTGACGTGAAGATCAGTCCTTAGAGAATCTGTGGCAGAATATTTCTTGAGATTGTACTATACAGAAACTGGGTGGTCTCTGGCATTGATTAACATGGATTTCTTGGGAATACATTTTTCAGAAATGTATTCTGTTCCTGCCTCTACCCTTGACTGTATAGAACTGCTGTTTGTTTTCTTACTGAGAGAGCAAGTCTTTGTGGTGCAAGGTGCTACCAGGTTTGGAGTAGAAGCCTTTTATTCCTGAGCCCAGTAGCCTCTGTGAAGTGCTTGGTAGCACTTCACTGTTTAACTCCATCAAAAGCAAAATGTGGCAGGCACGGTGGTGCACACCTATAATCGCAGCACTTTGGGAGGCTGAGGCAGGCAGATGGCTTGATCTCAGAAGTTCGAGACCAGCCTGGGCAACACAGTGAGACCCCATCTCTACTAAAAATACAAAAAATAAAATAAAAAAATAGCTGGGCATGGTGGCATATGCCTGTGGTCCCAGCGACTCAGGAGGCTAAGGTGGGAGGATTGCCTGACCCCAGGAGGTCAAGGCTGCAGTGAGCTGAGATTGTGTCACTGCATTCCGGCCTGGGCTGACAGAAAGAGACCCTGTCTCAAAAAATAAAAAAAGCAATATGTTCACCCCTTCATTAAGACATCCAAAGAAACTCAAAAGCAACCATGGAGCATCTCTTATTGATCTCAGCCACTGGAGAGATGAAATGACAAAAAAACAAACAAAAAAAAGATGAGAGCAATGGTTGTTCTTCCACTGGTGGGAGTGACTTGTAACAAGGATCCTTTGTGTCTTTTGGTGTGCTCAGATTTTTTAAAATATAGTTTTCCTTTTTAAAACAGTTCTACTGCAGCAGCAATCAGTTTTGTTAAGCTGTCAAGATCATGAAATGAGCAGATTTCAGCTATGCCCTTCATTTTCTTTTTTCTTTTTTTGAGACGGAGTCTAGCTCTGTCACCCAGGCTGGAGTGCAATGGCACGATCTCGGCTCACTGCAACCTCCACCTCCCAGGTTCAAGTGATTCTCCTGCCTCAGCCTCCCAAGTAGCTGAAATTACAGGCACGTGCCACCCCCCTGGCTAATTTTTGTATTTTTAGTAGAAACGGGGTTTTGCCATATTGGACAGGGTGGTCTCAAACTGCTGACCTCAAGTGATCCACCAGCCTCGGCCTCCCCAAGACTTCATTTTCTTAAAATAATTTTCAAAATTTCTTTTGAATTGTAAGGATGACCAATTATCGAATGAGGGGACAAAAAAGGAAAGAAGAGCACGTGAGCTTCAGGAGGTGGAATATTCATGGCAGTTGGTGGGATATTCTGAAGGCCAAATCACATTTGGTTGTGACTTTTGTCCAGTCTTTTCTCAGTTCAGTATAAAGTGGTGAAGGACATTAACTGAAGGCAGACAGGTTCAACCCTGATAAGTCCACTTCCCAAGTGAAAAATTACTTACGCATTTGTGCTCCAGATTCATCATACCTAACACTGGGATGAGAATGTCAGACCTTTGCCTTATAGAGTTCTCATGAGACTTAGATGAACAATAAATCTAATGTGCTTGGAAGCACGCATGGTCCAGCATGGTCCATTGTACACGTTCACGGGACGCTAGCTATTCTTACTGTACCTCTCTCTTTCAATTCCCGCCTTTGAGTTTCTTCTATCCCACTTCCTTTATTCCACCTATCAGTTCTTTGGCTGTTGTTTTGAATTTATTTCCGACCCGAGCCTTCCCACATAGCCCTACTTGAAGGCTTTTCCTAAGAGTGCTCCAGGCTCAGTCAACACCATACTCCATTTGCACGCAAAGGTCTAGAGGCTGAGGTGAGAGAGAGGAGACAAAAGCTCTCCTGTGCAGAGGCTTCATCCAGGCAATGAAAGAAATGAGGAGACTGAAGGAGCAAAGGAAAACCACCCCTGCAAAGTTCCAAATGACACGATGCAGCTGACACATGAACCCACTTTCTGGTACACAGGGACTGTGTTTTACTTTACTTCATTACCCCAGGTAATGCTAGATCCATTGGCGAGGCAGTCTAGAAGCTCATCCAGTGATACATCCATTAACAAAGGGTAAGTTCCAGCTACACACTTCAAATCCAAAATGTCATTAAAATACAACTACAGCCACCACTAGTATTTTAATGACATTTTGGATTTGAAGAACAACAGAGGCAAGAGCTCAGCCTTTGTGCATAAGCCTCTTTTCCTAGGACTTTATTAGAACCAACCCAGCACTAAAAATTGTGTAATTTCTACCAATTCTCCTTTGGGCTTTGTTCCTCTTTGTTCCAAAAGCTCAGTCCCTTTGATATCCCTGCAACACACTGAAGCATTTTCACTTGGTCCACTCCATATCAGAAAGGGCTTGCAAGTGACAGGTTTCTCCATTACATCTTTGCTGATTAATCTGCAGAACAAGGATGGCAAAAAGGGAAGAGATTCTCTTTTTGTTCTCACAAAAATGTTTATCACACAAGCCCTGCTGCAAAAGGTGAATCAATTGGTAGCTCACAAGTCTCAAAGGTTTGTCCCAGGTCAAAAAATAAGTGTCTTCAATTCCCATGTTAGGGCTGTTGGAGCAGAAAGCGGCATGCATGACCCCCAAATGCTGGCGTGACAAAACATGGCTTCCTTTATGTTTCCTTGCAGTTTTGCTGCAGCAGTTTCAACTGCTGGGTATGATGCAAACTGCAAATTACCCTTTGGATAATTTCATTCTCATTATCCACATGGGATTCTAGCAAGGAAGTAATGAGAGAAGGTCCCTACAGGAAAAAGTAAAATAATTCTCTTCACTATTTTAGAATTTCAGATACAGGCAACAGTCAGGTTATAATTTGGTGACAAGAGATATGATTAGTTTTAGAACTCCTTCATTGAAAATAGTTCTACCAAGCTTTTTCAGAGCTAGCTCATTATCCAAAACTGAGTTAAACAGAACTTATTTAAAAATTAGAGGCAGGAGGAGGAGGACCTGGGAGAGGAACAAATGTCATAAAGAAGTCTTGGGCTACAAACTCAAAAGAAGTGTTCATGCCAAAATACTCCTAGGGGTTCCCTTGCACATTCCACTTGACAGAGAGGTTTTACTGTCATGAGCCACTTTCTAAACCTGTTTTTGTCAAGTACAGACAGCAAGCCTTCTCAAGTTACTCTGAAGCTCCATGAAGTTAACAATGTTTGTTACAAGGGTGAGGTTAAGATCATTAAGATCAGCCAACTCATGCTTTGACATTTTAAATTGTCAGATGATTCACAATTTGACAGATGCTTCTGAAACAAGATTTTTGTTTAAACAAGATTTTTGTGAAATTATTCAGATGTTCACATTGCTCAGGTACATCAAGAACAAAGTAGTCAGATGCCTTCCCATGATTTTATGGAAAGACAAACTCTGAAACATACAAACAAGGTGGCAAAAAGCCAAAAAGTAATTCAGGAAAGAGACTTTAGATTATCTGCTCTTGTTGTGATTACTGAGGTGTTATTCATATTATCAGACTGAGAGTGTTAGACTCCAAAAAAGGAGCTGGTGACCCTATTCTTCCATTCAACTCAGCTGAAGAAGTCATTAATATAGGGAAAATAATCTTTTTTTACTGCCAGCTACAAAGCTGGCATATATGGTTAAAAAAAAACAGACCAGGCACAGTGGCTCATGCGTATAATCCCAGCACTTTGGGGAGACCGAGGCAGGTAGATCATGAGGTAGGTGGATCATGAGGTCAGGAGATCAAACCATGGAGACCATCCTAGCTAACATGGTGAAATCCCATCTCTACTAAAAATACCAAAACAAAAAAAAAAATTAGCTGGGCGTGATGGGGCACATGCCTCTAGTCCCAGCTCCTCGAGAGGCTAAGGCACGAGAATTGCTTGAACCCAGGAGGAGGAGGTCACAGTGAGCCGAGATTGCGCCACTGCACTCCAGCCTGGGCAACAGAGCAAAACTCTGTCTCAAAAACAAAGAAAAGAAATTCCAAGAAGGAAAAAGTAACTGTAGGCAAAAAGACACAATAATTTCCACTCATCTTATATCGGCAGCTTATTCCATGGAGTTCTGAGATGGTACCATTTTCACAATGATTACTATCTCTCTGAAGAGCTGGAAAAATAAACACTGGTGATTGCTGACAGAGCCAGTGTTAAACTGTGTTCTGTGGGTCCATGTCAGGTGGCAATCCAGTGCAAGCTTCTGCCCATAATCGACGCCATCCACGGTCAAGCATACAACGGCACCCCTGCTTGGATGAGGGACTGGACCAGGGTTCCAAAAGAAGCATTCCTATAGAATCTTTTGTTTTCAGTCCAAGGGCTGTATACAAATTCTTCAGAATGCAGCCCTTTCCCTGCACACAGCAAGCCCCTCTACTTCACTCCCACCACCTACACACCAGGGAGAAACTGCCCGATGTTCTTCACGAGGGAGTGAACTTTTGTCAGCCTTAGGTCTTCTCTGAAGAGTTGAGAAGTTGCAGTCTGGCTGTACCAGGGAACAATATGAATAAAAGCAAGGGAATGCGTCTCCCCTCAACCCCTGGGAGCTCCCGCAGAGCGTGCTTCCCTGTCCTTTCTGGCACGAAGCCCACACACCCTGTACGTCCAGCTCCCACGATGTAAGCATCTGACTGCATAATTCAGATGTCTCCAAATCCAAGCCAGCAACGGCTGTTTCTGCACCAGCTCTCAGGGACTGCCCCCGCCACTAAGTCATTTCAGCTCCCAAGGGAGTCCAAAAGACCAGCAGATTATTTTTAGAGGGGATAAGGGAATTGAAAAAGAGAAATAGGTTATTCTTTCTTTTTTTGAGATGGAGTCTCACTCTGTGGCCCAGGCTGGCGTGCAGTGGCAGTGTGATCTTGCTCACTGCAACTTCTGCCTCCCGGGTCAGGTTCAAGCAATTCTCCTACCTTAGACTCCCAAGTAGCTGGGATTACAGGCACGAGCCACCATGCCCAGCTAATTTTTGTATTTTTTAGTAAAGACAAGGTTTCACCATGTTGGCCAGTCTGGTCTTGAACTCCTGATCTCGTGATCTGCCTGCCTCGGCCTCCAAAGGTGCTGGGATTAGAGGTGTCAGCCACCAGGCCCGGCCAGTTATTCTTAAGGAGAAGAACATGGTACTTGTGGCTGAAATGCTGGTTCTTACCATCCAGCAAGGCACTTAGAATGCATGCAACTGTTAATCAGACAAGACAAAGACTTACTGTCTGTGCATTACCAGGCTCCAGCCTTCATATTTTCCTCCGAATTTTAATGAGATCCTCCAGCTGTTATTAATGTGTCATCCTTTTGCCTGTGAGAGGCACTAAAAGCAGCAATGTTTATGTAAGGTGGCACCCAAGCCCTAGAACTCTCGGGGAAGCAGGGCCATTGTCTGCATGGGAAGTTTCTAAGGCTGGGCAGTGGTATTAAGTCATGGAGACTTTCACTATGCAGGCGCCACAAAGCACGCATCCTTTCTGCTCTTCCAAATTAAACACAGACGGCCACACTTCAGTTTGATTTTTAAAGCTAACTGCAGCCAGAAGATTTGAAATGAAGGCTTCCTTTCCACACCTAATGCATCTCCCTGTTGGAAGAGTCAGGGCAGGGATGGGGAGGAGGTGCCACATGTGCCTGTGATTATAAGGGCGCAAATAAAGACTCACACTGAGTTTTTCTCTCAGCCTACGGCACAGACTCAATCCCTGGAAACCAAAAGCAAAGCTGAAGGGGGTTCCCTTTATTGGGCACCACTGCCCTTCTGCATCCCCCGTGGCTGTGTGACAGGAGCAGAACCAAGGAGAGGCTCCCAGCTCCTGTTCTCTAGCATTGCAAATGACAGCAGTCTGGAGGGTGGGGAGAACTCCTTGAAACCACCACCGGAATTTAGCCCCAAAATAATGATTTCCTTCTCCTTCTCTTTTTTCCTTCCTTCCTTTCTTGCTGTTTCTTGTCTGCTTATGTCTTATAGTTACCAGGAAGCAGCTCACCAGTGATAACCTGCTTGCAACTGCATTCTGCAATAAGGAACTCAATACCTTCTCTCACTCATGCAACAAAAAAAGCTAATTGCTTTTCTTCCAACTATCAGAATTCATTCATTTAATTCATTCCTTCTTTCAACACTGTATCCATCCTGTATAACCCTCCACGCTTTGAGTATAGGTGGGACCTGTGAATATGATGGGACATCATTCCAATTATTGCGTCATCTTAAATGGCAAAGGGATTGTGCAAATATAATTCAGGTTAATCAACTGACTTTGAGTGGTCCTGAGTGAGCCTGACCTAATTAGTTAATTCCTTTAAAAGAAGGACTAGGGGCCAGACACGGCGGCTCATGCCTGTTATCCCAGCACTTTGGGAGGCTAAGGCGGATGGATCACTTGAGGTCAGCAGTTCAAGACCAGCCTGGCCAACACGGTGAAATCCTGTCTCTACTAAAAATATAAAAATTAGCCAAAGGTGGTGGCGGGGGCCTGTAATCCCAGCTACTCAAGGAAGCTGGGGCAGGAGAATCATTTGAACGTGGGAGGTGGAGGTTGCAGTGAGCTGAGATGGCGCCACTGCACTCAGCCTGGGTGACAAAAGCAAAACTCCTTCTCAAAAAAAATAAAAAATAAAATAAAATAAAGGAAGAACTGGGGCACAACCTGGAGTAAGAGACCTTTTCCTGCTGGCCTGAAAGAAAAAAGGCCACCATGAGTTCCACAATCACAAGGGACTGAATCCTGCCAATAACCTCGAGAGCTTGGAAAAGGACTCCAAGCTTCAGATGAAAGAAGCCTCAGCCAGTATTTTGACTACAGCCTTGTGAAACCTAGGGCAGAGACTCCAGCTAAAGTGTGTCTGGACTCCTGACCTATAGAAATTATGCAATAATAAATGTGTGTTATTTTAAGCCACCAAATTTGGGGCAATTTCTTATGAAGTAATGAAAAACTAATACAAATGCCAACGTGGTCCTAACACTGAGCTGGAATGCCGGGAACTGTAAACATAGAAGTGCAATACAGTAAGGTGAATAATGATAAAGGGTAAATACAAAATTCTATTGGACCTCAGCAGGGAGCCTCGAATCCTGGCTGGGCCACTCTGAAAACATTGAAAGAAAAGAAGCATGGCTCTCCAATGTCACCAAAGTACACAACACGTGAAGCTCAGAGCCCTAACCAACAGTAAGCAATGTGAACACATGACAGCCTTCCTCCGCCTCCAAATGGTCTCAAAATAGACACAGATCATCGGCATAGAAAGCACAATTCGTTCTGCTGAGTTCAGCAGCAACTGACAACTTCACTCAGGACTCCTAGTTAGAAGAAGTCAAGGCATTTAAATGGTTTCACTTGGGAATTCTAAGAAGTTTTCCCCCAACAACCTTAAGTCTATGGAAAAACAGTAGAACAAAACATTCTTATTTAGGGCCTACCTAAAGGGAGCACTGGTATTAAAATATGCTGCCATGCCTGAGAACCTTGCTAAAAGTGCCTCTGAGTTTCTTGTTTCTCTGGCTTAAGGGACCGCCCCATAAGTTACATGAACACAAGGCTCATGGCAAATGTCTAGTCCAGCTGGCTTTCTCCTGGTCGCCAGCAAGCCTCAAGCCTGCCACTTTCTTTGGCCATAATCAGCATGTGCTTAAGGAATGGTGACTAATTCCAACGTTTGTCCAGGCGGGACATGGGGAGGTAAATCCACTGCCAAAAATAAAAACGCATTCCAGAGTCGAATATTAGGTCACTTTCAGATGATGTACTATTTTATATCACTCCTGCCAATCCTGTACTGCCGTTAATCATGCTCATTCTCTCTCCCTCTGGACTTCTCAATGGATCCTCTTCACTGGAGGACTCAGGAGCCTGCTTCACTCTCCCGTTTCCGCCAAAAAGAGCTTCATACATGCATTTCAGGAAAAATTCAAAGAGAAAGAAAACAAGACTTGCCTAAATATAGATTAGGCAGTGGTTTCTGTATCATTCAATTCCATTTAAACCCATCCCATGAGCACACAATGACCTGTTCTCAAGGCACTGCCCAAGGTTGAAGAAGCATTGCTGATAGCTAGTCAATGCAAGAAGCTGACAGGCAACAGCTCTGTGCAATGCTTTGAAAACCCCTTTTGGAGGATTTTTGCAGTAGGAATGAGACCACTCCGCCCCACACAGACAACACACACAGACACACATACATATACACACATTCATGCATAGCTTTTTTCAGTTATGCTGCAGAGCAATGTGTCCTTCAACTTAGAGAATCGTTTGTGTACATAACACATGGATGAGAAAGCTCTCCCATGCCCAGTTCTATCGCCAGAGCCACAAGGTTGCGGTAAGCGTTCTTCATTTAGATAATCACACTCGCATCTTGTGCGATAAGTGTTCTTTATTTAGATAATCACACATGCATCTTGTGGTTCTGTGACTCTAAGCCATACCATAGGCTATCTTCCTCAATGTTTGGGGTGCACAGCTGAGTTTAAACTCCACTCCTAAAAAAAAAACGAATACGATCCTTTGTGCTGGTGATGAGAGAGGGGACGAGCAGCACAGCATCCTATCCAGCAGTTCTCTGCTCCTGTGGTCAGAGTTATTGACAAAGTGGAACAGGAACGAGAGGAAGACTGGGCCCTAATGAGGATTTCTGCCTATTGAAAGATGATGGTTCTTGTCCAGTGGGTATAGTTTGGTTTGAACTTTTCATTTATCCCACTATCCATTGACCAAAAGGATTGGAAACTGTTATTCCAATATTCCTGAATGTACTTATTCATGTAAACTTCATCCAAAGACTAAACAGAATATTTATCATTACCACTGCCAAAAACGATTTTGCTGTCTGATTTCATTCAAAAAGAAAAGATTAAGAAAAAGCAATAAACAGCTCATATACCAAAATAAAACACACACACACACACACACACACTCCAGGCAACCAAAAGTAAACAAGGGCTTCATAATCATTTTTAAGTTACATGGGTTGACTTTTTAAAAAAACCTTTTTAACTTAACTTCCTTTTGTGTTTAACTTCGTTTTAGAAGTTTTAGAACATGCATATAATAGTTTATATGTTTGAAGAGGGAATAATTAGAAGGAAATGCTTTAAAAAGTGGGCAAGGGGGGATCTACAAATAATTGTTTTAAGTCTTCAAATGGATAAAGAAGAAAGGTGGTCTTGTTTATCAGTCCACCACCCAACATAGCTGGAAAACGCCACCTCTTCCTTGATGCAATCCAGCATGGTGTCCCCATTCTTCCCTTGCATTGACACTTAGCACCTTTGGTCATTATACAGCTCTAGGTTTCTCCTTCACTTGACTAGCTGGAAGCTCTAAAAGGCAGGCAGCACCATTTGGTTTGTATTTATTAATGTTAATTTTTAATTTTTGTGGGCACATAAGTAGGTATATATATGGGGTACATGAGACATTTTGATACAGGCATGCAATAATCACATCGGGGTAAATGGGTATTCATCATCTCAAGCATTTATCCTTTGTGTTACAAACAATCCAATTATACTCTTTTGGTTACTTTAACATGTACAATTAAATTATTATTGACTATAAGGATGGGCGCAGTGGTTCACGCCTGTAATCCCAGCACTTTGGGAGGCTGAGGAAGGCAGATGACCTGAGGTCAGGAGTTTGAAACCAGCCTAGCCAACATGGTGAAACCCTGCCTCTACTAAAAATACAAGATTTAGCCGGGCATGGTGGTGTGTGCCTGTAATCTCAGCTACTTGGGAGGCTGCGGTGGGAGGATCACTTGAACCAGGCAGATGGAGGTTGCCGTGAGCTCAAATCATCCCTCTGCATTCCAGCCTGGGCAACAGAGTAAGACTCCATCTCAAAAAATAAATAAATAATAAATTAAAATATATATATACACATATATTTATTATTGACTATAGTCACCCTGTTGTGCTATCAGATACTAGATCTTATTCATTCATTCTAACTATTTTTTGTACCTATTAGCCATCCCCACCTCCTTCCCATCCCTCCACTTCCCAGCCGCTGGTAACTATCATTCTACTCTCTATATCTATGAGTTCAACTGTTTTAATTCCTAGCTCCTACAGATAAGTGAGAACCTGTGAAGTCTGTCTTTTTGTGCCTGGCTTATTTCACCTGATATAATGATGTCCAGTCTATCCATGTGGTTGCAGATGACATGATCTCATTCCTTTTCATGGCTGAATAGTACTCCATTGTGCATACATACCACATTTTCTTTATCCATTCAATCGGCTGATGGACACTTAGCTGCTTTCTCATCTCGGCTACTGTGAACAGTGCTGCAACAAACCTCAGAGTGCAGATATCTCTTTGCTGTACTGATCTCCTTTCCTTCGGGTACGTCCCTAGCAGGCACCAAGTTTTATTCACTCCTATCTATGAAGCACCCAGCATAGAGTCCAGCCTTCGTGCATTCCATTCATTCATCCAGCCATTTATTCACTTACTCAGCTCAAATATTTACTAAGCTGCTACACATGGGCAAACACTGTCCTAGCAACCAAGGATAGTAGTCACAAGAGAAAAGAGAAAACATGGTCTCTCTCAGCATTTAATGATGGAAATAAAGAGGCGAACAAGTAAGTCAGAAAACATTAAGAGTTAACATGTATTGAGTGTCTCTCAGATGCCTGGCACTGCTCTGCACTTCTTGCATTTTCAATTCCCCAAAGCCCTCTATGACATGTGCTATTATTATTTCTCTTCTACAAATGAGGAAACTAAAGTACAGAGAGGTTATGGAACTTGCCCAAGCTCACTGGGCCAGTAGACGGAGGAGCAGTTCACCCAGGCAATGTGGCTGCAAGCTACTGAGCACACTGCTATCCGTGTCACATCCAGAAACAGGCAGTGGGAAGGGATGGGCTCGCCGGCAGTTTACTCTACTAGATAATATTTGCGGGATGATGAATGAATGAACGAATAAATAAAATAATGTGGCACCACTTAAGTTTATGAAATGTGAGTGTGAATACAGAACTTAAAAAAGCTTTTTAACATCTTTGAAATGTTTCATTACCTTCTTTTGCCCACCATTGTGCACTACCTTCTTATTCTACCTTCCACATGACTCCGTAAGTTAGGGAGATTTTGTTGAGTTTTTTCTCTTTAGCCAAAGTAATGAAAATAGTCATTATAAGTAACTTATTTCAAACTATATCCCTGTCTGCTCTGAGGTATGCATACTCCTATGCAGAATTTGCTTTTAGATCACTCTGTACTCCAACTGGCATCTATTTCTCTTTCTTGTCACTCACCTATTTTATCTTTTACTAAAAGCCAACACCATGCCATATGTATGACAGGCTGTGGTCCAAATTAAAGTCACCGAGCTTAAAGTAGTGTTGCAATAGGTCTCAGGATGGCCCAAATAAGATGAGAAACATATTTGGTCTGGGGATTATAACTTCAGATCACCTGGACCTGTTTCTCAGGCAGCCTGGGAAAGAGAATCAAAATCCTCCCGTAAAGAGCAGCAAGCTCCAGGCTAGGAAGGACAGCAGGGTCCGGGAGTCCCAGGCACAGCCACAATGGGAGTACAAGAAAGAAGAAGAGTGCAGGGAGTGGCCTCAGCCCTGTGCTGGCAGACCAAGGGAACAACAGAAAGACAGCTGTATCTGACAAGAGGTAGGTTCCCAGAGTAGTGACAGAGACAGATGCACGTCCCCAGCATGGGTGAGAATTGGGAGTGGTGAGAAGACCCCCTCCTCTCCAAAAATAGCTCCCACTCTGTGGGCATCACAGTTCAAAAAAACAGCCACTGCCAATCTCTCTCTCTCTCTCTCTCTCTCTCTCACACACACACACACATACACACACACACACACACCCCAAGTGCCACATACTTAGAATTTGTTATTGTAATCATCACAGCAACCCCATAAGTTTTATTACTCTCACTTTACAGAAGAGAAATGAGAAGTTCAGAGAGGTAAATGAATTGCCTAAAGTCACCCAACTGCTAAGTGATAGAGCCAGAATTTGACCTTGATCTGTTGGACTCCAAGACCATTACCTGAGTAGCTGTGATGGTTCTAAACTTCATGGATGGTCACAACAAGAAAGGCATGGGAGCCAGTGAACAAAGGCATGGTGACGTGAGCACTTTGGCATTTCATCATTCTGGGACCATGTTCATAGCACACACAATTCCAGGAAGCTCCATAGCCCTTGGAAAAGATACGCCTAGCCCACTATGAGAAAACACAGTGCACAAAGCTAGCATTTTCTCCAGTTACTGAGAGCACAAAAAGCAATGGGTGGAAGGCAGAGTTGGTGCTCGTCACCACTTGAATCTCTGGCACTCAAGCTAACGTGCATCACTGCGAACACCACTGACAACTGTTCTCTTGGCACACAGCACACTCAGTGGAAACACTGCTGATCAAACAAAAGTGGAGGACATATCCCAAGGCCCAGGAACTGCACCTGATGCAGACCCATCCTTCCTCATGCTGGATGACTCGCACAAACAACGGAGACGCGCAAGATGCTGGAGCAGCTAACGGAGGTGTGTTTTGATCACCAGAAGTCTAATCTATTGTAATAATTGTTGGAACACACGGGAGTTCCTTTTTTATAGGTTTCAGGTTTTTGTTTTTGTTTTTTTTTGAGACAGAGTCTCGCTCTGTCGCCAGGCTGGAGTGCAATGGCACAATATCAGTTCACTGCAACCTCTGCCTCCCAGGTTCAAGTGATTCTCTGGCCTCAGCCTCCCGAGTAGCTGGGACTACAGGCATCTGCCAACACGGCAGGCTAATTTTCGTATTTTCAGTAGAGACAGGGTTTTGACATGTTGGCCAGGATGGTCTCGATCTCTTGACCTCGTGATCCACCCGCCATGACCTCCCAAAGTGCAGGGATTACAGGCGTGAGCCACCGCGCCTGGCCCTAGGTTTGAGTTTTTTAATACTTAGATACTTTGAAGGGTAAGTTAGGGTGAATTTCCGCGCTCTGCAAATCTACCAATGGAAGGGCCCAGGACAACTGGCCATTACCTTTTACTCCCATGCCTAAGAAAGGCAGTTAAAGAAAGGAGAATGAAGCTGCCTGACTGGAGACAGCTAACCACACAGCAATTTAAAAATTTTAATAGGAATACTGTCATCTTCTCCTGTCTTTTCATTTTAGACATTCCTCTACTATAGGAAGGGTACAATCCCTCAAGTAAATCTCTCAAAAGATAAGAAATTCTGTGACTGCCATTCTGTTCAAGTATCTAGCTCACCTCTTCCTTGCTTTTACACTGTCTCCTCTAAAAATCCAACATTCTTTATGGTTCTGCTCTTTCCTACTGGAATATATGTGATATGCTCATGCTTCTAACAGAATAAAAGGAAACTTCGTTGTTGTTGTTTTAAATCAACCTATAACTAATTGAAAACCTTCTCTCACATCCAGCTCTATGCTAGGCCATGCAGAGAATAAGAAAAAGAAATAAAGAAGTGCTCCTCATGCACACAGGGGAGCAGCTCTACGGGCAGAAAGACCTGGTTTAATGTTCATCTCTCCACTAATCAGCACTGTGACCTTGAGTGAATTACATAAACAGTTTTTTGGAGATCTAATTCTTAGCACAGGGTAAGGACCCTGTGAGATAATAAGCTAAACCCATTCTCATGCCAAGCCATAGGAAAGGCACAGTGAATGTCAAGTTTCCTTTCTTTTCGACTCTCCTCAAGTCATCGGCAAGGAGTCAGCAAAGAGTCGTCAAACTCAAGTCAAACTGAATCCCAGTCTCGCCACTTGGTAGCCATGTGGTCTCAGGCATCTCTCTGAGTCTCAATTTTCCAATCTGTCAGATGGGGAGAAAATGTGTACTTACCTCCTAAGATTGCTCTGGGAATTAACTGAGGGAAGCCACATAAAATGGAGAACACAACATCTTACTTAATAAATAAAGCTTTCATTCGTATTCTAATTAGAGAAAAAAGACATGAAATTAAAGAACAATTAAGGACCAACTCCATCATAATAAACTCTCTGTTTTAGAGGAAAAGATGAGGAGAACTGCAGAGAGGGAGGCTGGCATTTGGGGCATCCCAGAAGAGGCAGGAATTAAGATTTTGAGATGACTGCTTGACAGGGACTGGAGAGCTTGGGTCTGTTGTTTTGTTTTGTTTATTTTTTTCTCGGCAAGTGCAATGAAGACAGAAAAGGTGCAATCGAAGCTGAAGCAGAGGCCCTAACTTGGAACATATGGGAACATATGGGAACACTAATGGAAAAGGCAGCTGGAGCCACACAGGCCCTTGAGGGGAGCAGGAGGAAAACCCGGCAGGATAAGCAGGGTGGCGCCAGATACCAGAGGCCCTGCGGATCTGCTGTTAAGCAGCTGAACCTGGGTGGGCAGGCAGGGGAGGGCCACAGGAGGGGTCGGGGCAGGGAGTGTGCAGGATCACGGTGATTTAGGAAATTTGGAAGTGATATGCCACATGGTCCCAGTGCTACAGGATACAACCAGGGGAGCCCGCCAAGTGCTGAACTTTCCCCAGCAAAGGGCAGTTCTCCACATTAACAATGTGCTTAGATCACTGGCGCTCAAACCTCGACTCCTAATTCTCCTAATTACTTTTGCATGGGGATCTTGGGCAAGCTTCTTAACATCTACAGGCCTCAGTTCTGCACGTGAGGAAATTTAAGGGAAATGGTACCTATTATTAGGCTCAGAGGAGAAATAAGGTCGTGTCTGCAAAGTGTCTGACATCCAGTAGGTGCTCAACAAATGCTTTCCACCTTGGACTCCATCATCCCAGTGATCCCAGAAAACCTGGCTCAGCAACAGTTTTTTCTATCACTGAAATAAAATGCCACTTGTTAAATACAGAATTAGAATATTTTATGAGTAAGACTATGTAAAGAGCGTTAACAAGATGTTTCAAAATAAGGAAAATACAGATTAAAGAACATCCACTAAAATAGAAATATCAGTCTTCTAATAGGAGGCATTGATTTGGCCATAAAGCCTAGGTTAATTTATGTTTTAAAACAGCTTGTCAGTCAGGAATCGGCACCAGGCAGAAAGCTAAAAAGGTGTTGGAAATGATCTCCTTTTTAAGTTGGATAGTGGGTGTGTAGGTAAATTGTTAGTCTACTGTATCAAGGCATGATGTACATATAATAACATGCACCTATTTTAAGCACAGCGTTCACTGAGTCCCGGGAAACACATATACCTGTGTTCTCACCATTATAAGACAGAACGTTTCCATCCTCTTTGCACCCCTTCCCAGGCAATCACCGTTCTATATGCTTCTGTCACTAGGCCTGTTTTATCATCATTATTTAAATCAAGTCTACACAGGGTATGGACTCCTTTCTACATATGCAATATTTCATAATTTTTAAATTAATGCTGTATTTTACCAGCTACAATTAACAACAAATGCCAAAGACTTTACTGAGAGGGTTTCTTGGCTTGAAAGTTAAAAAGAGAAACCAGCCAAGCATTGTAATTCCTTCAAAGGACAGCAGTCTATGGGCAGCTGGTGAAATGACCAGAATAAACTGGACCAATTCTGATTCAATCTGGCACAACTAGACATGGGTAGGTAAGTCACTTGTCTCCATTTCAGTTTATTCTTCAAAGGTGTTATGTACCACATCCCATGTGCATGGGGTGACCATATAACTTACCTAAACCATGCTGGGCTAAAAGGGGGTGCTATTATTAATTGGGCCAGGATGAGATATATATATATGCAGACTGTCCCCAGTAAACCTGGATTTAGGATTGTGCCACTGATAAGCATCCTCTAACAGCACCTCTTATGATGTTCCCAGTGACCTACGATGTTCTCTAAGGAAAAGAGTGTTGCATAGACTTATGTCCGCAAGCTGAAGTCCTTTATCCAAAGGTGTTGGGGCTCATCCAATCCAATCTACCATACACTGTTAAAAGATTACAGATAGACTGCCCAAGGAGATGGGTCTGACACAGAAACACAAGGAGGCACACACACAGAAACTATGGAACCACTTGAGAAAGACCAAGGCTGCTTGATTCTGAAAGCACTTAGTGGAGTTATACTGTCTTTGTCACTCACCCTCCTAAGAGGCAGGCATTAGGGGCTCTATCAGGACACATTATCTCAGAACTCCCAGGGTGCAAATTTCATATTGAGATACCAAGTCTTCATTAACACACTGATTCCAAGGACTTAGCCTGTGCAGGGGAAGTAGGCGCAAAAGCAAGTCTTCACAGCTGCTCACCGAATAGTATAAAATATATCAGATTTAGGCACATTTGTACTTAAAAAATTATGGCACAGCACCTTTTACAGTACTGTATAGATACAGGAAAGTAATAATTGTAAATATCTGAACAAACCGCAGCTAAGAGTTGATTACAAGCCTATAACTGTTGGAATGACTGCTATGACTAAAATTAACTTGGATTTATCCAGGCTTTCTAAAAAACCAGGGGAAAAAAAACACAAAATTGCCTTAAATTGCATGCAGAGATTATCATCTGCACCTCCAAGGGAACTGCACAAAGAGAGATCTATTTGCCCTCAATTGCTCAGATTCCTTTAAGTTGGATGTGATTTGCATACACTCAAAGCAATCTGATTTTCAGCCGTAATCTTCTGCTGCCCTATTTCATCTATAAAATTATAGATGTAATTAATTTCTAGAAAGATCTTTATTACAAAATAAAACATATTTTATATGTCAAATTGATGATTCTTATTACATAATAAAACAGTCTTTAGAATGTAAACATTTGTATTCTATAGGTAATATTCTAGAAAGTAAACTTGGTCTCTCACTCGATAAAATTCATTCATTTCTCATTGGAGGGAAAAGGTAGCAAAATATCAGTAAACTGTTCAATTAGGTCATGTGTTACAAAGTCCAACAAGAAAAGTTTGTAACAAAACTGAAAACTCAAATGTATACCTACATTTTTTAATAACAGGCAACTTGAAGAATTTTTAAAATGAATAATTGTGACTTGCTTTAAAACGCAATTCTTAGAAATGGAGCTGATAGCTGGCCATCACAAACAAGTGAGGATTAGGGCTGGAACTCCCCATGCGTATACCTGGGTCCTCTGCGCTCACTTTCAGATCAGTGGGGGACATCACATTAGTCAGGAATCTGGGTCCTACTTGGGGATGAACTCTAAAATCTCTGTGTCACCCCAAGGACCATCTGTGGAAATGCCATAGGCGTGATTCTCATCTGAAAATCTCCTTCTCTGGCTTCTTCCTCCAGCTCTAAAGATTCAGTGACACTAAAATAGAGGAGGATCCTACAATACTTCAACAACTGTTCGGGTTCCAATTTCGGCTCGGTCTTTACTGGCTTGCAAATGTACTCTAACTGCCTAACCTAGGATAAGTGCCCTTCTCAGTAACAGCGATACTCCCGACCTCACAAGGGCGTTCTGAGAACCGAACGAGGAGCATTCTGAAAGACCCTGGACCCAGGCAGGAGTCTGCCTTAACACACATTATTCCCCCTTTCGAGTTACCATATCAGTATCCTCAGGGAGATGTTGAAGCTATCACAAGGTTCTTAGTGAAATAACTTCTGACTGAAGCTTAAAATATATGCTGCATGACAGTAAAACAGTGAGAAAAAAAAGATAACTGAATCTACATATTTATTCCTGAAGCTCAGCCTCCTAGCAGCCATTTCCTCTCTTCTTGGAGAGGTGTTTGATATACATCTTCAGAGTATGAAAAGAAGATAAAATTATTCACAAATTGTTTTTTGCCAAGAACATGAAGAGATGGTCAATGTTTTTCTTTTCTTTTCTTTTCTTTTTAACTTTGAAGCACTTTTAAATCAACGACAAGACTTCCGTAGAGGCTGAAGACAGGCACCCCAGGCCCTCCTCTGAGGCCCCAGCCCCCACTTCCCCACCCCTCCAATCCAAAGGCCGAAACAACAGCTGGCCCTGGCACCCTTCCCCTGAACACATAACGTGGCACGGGAATAGGGCTCTCCATTCTCTACTGTGAGAATCCTGAACGTGCTCTTCTCTGTCAGACTCAGTCCCCTCAGGACTCCCCTGTCCCAGGAGAAATTATTATTATTTTCATTTTCTTTATTTTTGGAGACAGAGTCTCATTCTGTCACCTAGGCTGGAGTGCAATGGCATGATGTCAGCTCAGTGCAACCTCTGCCTCCCAGGTTCAGGCAATTCTCCTGCCTCAGCCTCCTGGGTAGCTGGAATTACAGGTGCCTGCCACCACGCCCAGCTAATTTTTGTATTTTTAGCAGGGACAGGTTTTCACCATGTTGGTCAGGCTGGTCTCAAACTCCCAACCTCAGGTGATCCACCCTCCTCGGCCTCCTAAAGTACTAGAATTATAGGCATGAGCTACCACACCCGGCCCCAGTAGAAATTAAATCAGACTTAAGAACACCATTAAATCAAGGAATAAAAACAGCATGAAAACTCAGAAGATAGAGTCTTGTCTCAGCTGCTGACTAGCAGCATAACCCAAGGAAAGTCATTTCATCATCCAGCCTGTTTCCTCCCATGCAATATGGAATAATGAATACCACCTACACTACCATCCTCCCAAGACTGCCAACAGGATATAAATAATATTTATACACACTGAGAGCATGTACACCCAAGCTTGCTGGATATTGATGCTATTTTATTAATGTCACAGTGTTTCTAGGAATTCAGTCTTTCTGTGCCTTATAACACTGAATCTCTTTTCTAAAGCTATAGAATAATAATAATGGCAAAATCAGTGCCAGGCACTGACCTAAACACTTGACATATTTATTCATTTGTTCCTCACAATAATTCTGTAATTATTATCACCATTTTATGATGAGGAAACTGAGATTCAGGGAAATGAAGCAATAGCCACGTCCTGGCAGAGCGGAGACAAGAACCCAGCCACAGTTTGTGCTTTAGCCTCTATGCTAATGATAGGCTGACAGCTTCCAATTATTTACTTGACCGAAGAAGACTATGTCACATAGCCCCATGAAAATTAAGGACAGAAAATGACAGGTTTTCTACTAGTCACTCACTCTTTGCCAGACCTGAGCCCTGCTCCCATACTATCCATTACCCCATGAATCAATACAACCACCCAAGGGGTAAAGAGCATTTTTGCTTTTAACAAAGTATAAACCTGATGTTCAGAGAAGTTCACTAACTTGCCTCCAATTCCAAAATTAATAAGTTCGGGAGAGAATGTAGAAGACATATCAAAATTAAATAGAGAAGCATCTAAATTCCTGTACGTCTCCCTCAGGTGGGTGGCTCCCGGGCCCACTCCTCCCCATCCCAGTGGCCTTCCTGAGGTCCAAGTGGACCCCTGACTCATCGCAATTCTTGTTCCCCAACCACTGAGCTCCCTGACCAAGTGGCCTGGGAGAGGTATGGGGAACCTCCCACCTCTGGCTGGAATGGCCAGAGAGGAGAGAATTATTTTCAAAAGGCAGAAGCCTCATTCACAGCCTGATGCCAAGTTCTCTAGATTTGAGATTTCATTTCAGAACTGGGATTGCATTTTTCTAAAGAAACAGTAAAAGACCACCATTACTAGGATGGCCCATGTCTGCTAGGGTTAAACAGGCCTTTGCAGTTTCACAGGTTACTACCTTGTTTTTACAGGAAAATGTATTCCAAGTTTGAAACAGAGCCTTGCTAGGAAAGGTTGATGGGCCCCAGTTTGCAATTGGGGTCCACCCAGCATGCCCATTTAGTACGTGGAATCCAGTTCACAAGAGGCCGTGCATGTCCTCCAAACCACATGCAGTCAAATCCTACACTAGCAAGTCTCCTCTGCAACTACCGTCAGTTTTAGCTTATTCTCCCCAGCTTTGGCCCATCTGTTACTAAAGGTTTCACAGCACTTTTTGCTCTGTGGGAGGCCCAAAACCTGGCTGGTTTAGGTGGGTTTGACCTGAAAACCTTACTGAGGGAAGGCCTTCCCTTCATCCCAATGTCACCTCCTGGCTCCACAGAAACAGCCCTTTGATGTGAGGCTGTGAGACTCTACCCTGGCTCTGGCACCTACTGCCATGCTGTGTGACCTTAGCCAAATGATTATACTCTCTGGGGCTTGGTGTTCTCAGCTATTAAATGAGGGAGAGATACGAATGGATGGTTTCCACATTTCTAATCTCCCTCTTCAGGTTGCAATAGAAAGGCATTGCTCTGAGTTATCGAGCCCCTACTCTGGTTAAAACAGAACATGTAGCAAGCATTAAATGAGGGGAAACATCTATTACATACATTTAATACATATATTTGCACAGAAAGCACTTGGAGCAATACCTGACACAGAAAAACTGCTTGCTAATGTTAGTTGTTGTTATTATAACCAATGTCCTCATGACAACTCCACTAGGTACATACTATTATTATCCCCGTTTGACAGGTGAGGAAACTGATGTGTAAGGTTTAAGTCATCTGGCCAAAGTGACATAGTTTATAAGCGACAAAGCCAAAATTTGAACCCAGGTCTTCAAGCATTTTTAATCACTCAGCTGTACTTTAAAAAAAAGAAGAAGAAAGGCCATTTGACTCAGGGCTGAAAGGCTTTAGTGGAATAACACTTGTTAATCAGTGTACTATATGTGTAAGGGACTTTCAAATACATAATTTCTTTAATCCTCATCCAACTCAAACTAGGTGGAACTATGCCTTTATATTCTTAGTTATGCTCCTTACATGATAAGTGCTCAAAAGATGTTGATTAGTGTTTCACTGGCTAATTTCAAGCAATACTGGATATTATAAAACACCTGTCCATCTCCCTCAGAATTCACTATAACTCATTTGATTTTAGATGTAACATTGCTTATCAAACACTTGCAAATGTTGGTGAGAAGTAACCCCGTCTTAGCTAAGAAAAAGTGTGACTCCAGTTACCCACCAACCACCAAAAAGATCCTAAATCTATGAGACGGAGGAGGGCCCAGACAAGCCAGAGTCATCCATTTGTAAGGTACATGTGGCCCTTTCCCTGTTTTACAGCACATCCGAGGGCTCAGGAGCATTATGTGGACTCTCACCATGGGCTCAGGTGTAGCGAGTGAGTGCAGGGCTAGATTCCAAGTATAGGATGGTTAAAAAACAGGCCTGTCCCGGGCCTCCTGCAAGGACAGCACTGAGGGCAGCCTCACACAAGTCCAAGATCAGTGTACACAGGCTAGGGGAGGAACAGCAGCTACCAGCTATAGCTGGGGTGAGTCGGTGGGTGTTATGGGCTGAATTTTAATCCCCAAAACTCATGCAAGCACTAACCCCTAGCACCTCAGAATGTGGCTGTATTTAGAGACAAAGTCTTTAAAGAAGTAAAAAAGATTACATGATGTCCTCTGGGTAGGTCCCAGTCCAATCTGACTGATGTCCTCATGAGAAAACTGGGGCTCAGGAAGGGACAACAGGGATATGTGCACAAAAAGAAATGGCCTGTGAAGACCCAGGAAGACAACCTCCACCTGGAAGCCAAGAGGGAGGCCTCAGGAGAACCAAACCTGCCGATCCCTTGATCTTGGACTTCCAGCCTCCAGAGCTATGGCAAAAGTAATTTCTGTTGTCTAAGCTACCCAGCCTGAAGAATCTGTCATGGCGCCCCTAGAAGACTAATACAGTGGATGATGCTGAGAAGTAAAAAGATGCTGTGTGAGAAAAATCAGGTGAGTACCAGGAAAATCTGAGCAGATCAGCAAACTATGCAAAAGTAGAGGATACCTTCAGGCTAGATCCCAGATGATGGATGAAAAATGCAGAGACCAACAGCAGGAAAGAGGAAAGGCGATAGTCCATCAATGTTTTTCTAGCATTTTCTATACTGGGCATGGAAGACATATAAAAATCAAGAAAAGTCCTGGCTAGCCAAATCTCACAGGCCAGTGAAGGAGCAAAACACTTAAACACAGAGAAAGTACCAGAGGAAGGCAATAAAACAAAACATGCCGTAAGAAAATAATGCAAAGATGCCTTAAGGTCCTGTATGATTCAGTGCTGAGATCTGCAAGAACCGGCTGAGAGGGAGGCTGTCTGTTTTGAGCAAGCTTGGGGCCCAGATGAAATGAGAATGGGGTCAGTAGAATCCTACAGAGCGGGGAGAAGAGGGTACATGATGTAAATGACTTAGAAAAGCAAAATGAAGGCAATCTAGAGGAAGGGCATGCCAGGCAGTGTGTTGATGGTGCTGCCTTTGAATTGCCACCATCGCCTGCAGAGATAAAGTGAGTTAAATCAGAGCTAAGCTGACTGAACCAGGTCAGAAATACTGATGCTGCTCCTCAGGCTGTATGGCATAAACATCAAAAATATGGAAGAATAACAGAGGAATACATCCTGTGGCAAAGCTATACATACCACACTGCAGGGGTCAGCTGTCAAAAGCAAGTCCACGTGAGAAGCCAGAAGATTAGAAAAACTAAGATGGGGGCCGCTTTCTGCCCATTTGGCGAGAACAGTGGAGAGGAAATTCAAGACACACTGAGTTAGAGGGCTCCTGCCCCATTTCATCCCACACCCATGTTAGGTCCCCCTCCAACAGAGGGACTGAGAGAAAAAAGCAAACAGCGGAAGAAAGAGAAACAAACATCTAGGAAGATCCCAAAATTGAATAACCTGCCTCTGATGAGTTAAAAATATTAAGAATTTCAGGTATAGTCAGTTGAGCTGCCTTGGCGTCGGCACCACATCAACACAGAAGCAATAATTTCTTATCAAGCAAAAAAAATGAAGTATTTCTGTTATGCAAATCAAACATATTGTTCCTCTCTAATTTTTTTTCGCAGCAATATCCTCTTTTATGGCCAACCAAAGGAGGATGCAGTTAGGAAAAACAATGAACAGAAATCTGACTATGAAGACATTTCCTTTCTACTGCGTGGCTGGAGTGAGCAAGGGAAGCCAAATTCTCACAGTTCATCAACTTTCTATTCATGTAAACAGTCTCATTTTATTTTTGAACTACTTTATGGGAGGAGATGGTTTCTAAATGTACTATTTCTTACTGTAGAATAAAGAAGCCATAGCACTAAACTCTGAAATTAGGATGAAGAATAGCACAGCTGTATTTCATGTTTGAGTCTGTATTAGTATGCCTCGTTTTCCTAAATTAAGTCTTACTTAGAATCCTGACCTTTCTTTTTTTCTTTTCTTACAATCTGAAATATCTGGCAAAATTCTGATGCAAAAAAGAAAAAAAAACACTTTCATGCAACAGAAGAACAGTAGCAAGTAGCAATAACGGAAGCTAGGCTTCCTATGAGTGAGGCATTGAAAAAGATACTTACATCCTTAAAACGTTTATAATAGATTATAATCTTGTAACTTGAAATAATCACTGCAATTAACACCAAATTATCTTAATTTCAACAGCTGACACAATCACTGAAATAGTTCACAAACTGGTGGAATTGCCAAATCTAAGCCCAGGCCAATAGCCAAGACGGAAGTTCAATTTTGCAAAAAGCCCAAGAAATTCTGAAAAGTAGCCTCACAAAACAGGTTTTTCTGAGGCTCAGCAGAAATTCAAGTTACATGGCATGACTGATAAACCCGTAACCACCTTACATGGAGTTAATAGCATTTCTGCCATTTGAATTACCAAGACTTTGAAAAAGCACATGTAATACAACACCTGAAGGGAAATTACCGGGAGATGTTAAGAGTAAGTAAATGCTGCCCAGCTTAGAAATGAGTCATACACACACACACACACACACACACACACACACACACAGAGACTTTATATGTATATAGACTTTGTACACACACACACAGAGAGAGACTTTATATGTATATAGACTTTGTACACACACACAGAGAGACTTTATATGTATATAGACTTTGTACACACACACACACACAGACTTTATATGTATATAGACTTTGTACACACACACACACAGAGACTTTATATGTATATAGACTTTGTACACACACACACACACAGAGAGACTTTATATGTATATAGACTTTGTACACACACACACACAGAGAGAGACTTTATATGTATATAGACTTTGTACACACACACATATCTATATATGGGAATAGAAATGTACACACAAAAGAGGGAAATAGCTTTGTTTAAACCAGCAATAATAATTTGAATCATATAATAGGAAAAGTCTATATGCATATACCAGATGGACAGCATAGGCAAAAGGAATATGACTTCTGAATTGATCAGCATCCAACACGGACTTCAAAAGCTATATACCCTTTAAATGTTTATTCCAAAGAATTATTAAGCCATGCCATGGGAAACTGCAGTTCATTACAGCAACATACACACAAGAGTCTTAGTCAATAATTTAAATAAAAATGTTTAAATGACAGGGTGTGCTAATTTGTGACCTAATATCAAACACCCACCAAAAATCAAATCAGATGTTTCAGTGACTGACAAACTCTCCGGGAGAGTCATTTCAGTGATGAAGGTCAAACCTTGGGCTGTTCCTTTATAAACTGGCACAGATCAAAAATTCCCAGAGGTTCCCTGGCCTATAATTGTATGCTATTATTCTAGAAGCATGATTAGTATGCTCTTGCCTTTTCAAGAAAGCAGTCTGTAATGCAAACAATGAGAATAGCATGTAGGTTTGTGGAGACTGTTTTTGCCACATATCACAGACATGTAGAAGAGCACATCTAGAAGTGATTCAGAACCACTGGAGATATTGTCTCAGTTGTTCTAAAGTTAAAATTTATCTATGCCTTAATAGGAAAAAAAATAGTAATAGGAAAGAAAAGGATATGAATCATAGTTGATGAATGGAGGAGTATTTAGAATACCTATAATAAACAAAGGCATTTATCTGACAGTAACTACCACAGAAAGCAACAGGTATGTTAAAAAAAACTACCAAATTTAATTCAATAAAACGATAATTCAAAACTAGCTATAACTATAAAAGAACAAATATTTTAAGGAAACATATGTGATTTCAAAAATTGTATTACATTTATAGTGAAACATATTAATGGATTATGAAACAATGTAAGTTGTTGAAAATGACTAGACTTTATCAAGTCTTCTGTGAATGCAATGACTAAAGAGTGCTAACATCCTAAAGTCTCCATTGCTACGGGATGGGAGTAGGGTGGTGGAAGTCAGCCTTCAGGAGATAAACCCACCCACAAATCTCAGAGAAGATCCTTTAATCTGTACAGACATTTGAGAGAGCCTGCTCACACAGAGCTAGGATGTTATTCCCACAGGCTGACAAATCTCAGGCTTCAGCCATTTCCAGAGTCCTAATTAAAGGTTCATAAGAGCCCTGTAGTCTTTACTACATTATAAGGTAGGAGTAAGGTAGGAGAATATGACCAGAAGGACAGGTTTAAATGTCCTCTCTGTTTCTTTTATTCAGAGAATCTTAGACTGTCAGTTTCTTTTGTTTGTGACAGTCTCGCTCTGTCGCCCAGGCTGGAGTGCACTGGCATGATCTCAGCTCACCGCAACCTCCACCTCCCAGGTTCAAGCCATTCTCATGCCTCAGCCTCCAGGGTAACTGGGATTATAGGCACAAGCCACCACACCCCACTACTTTTTTTTTTTTTCGTAGACACAGGGCTTTACTATGTTGGCCAAGCTGGTCTTGAACTCCTGGCCTCAGGTGATCCACCCATGTTAGCCTCCCAAAGTGCTGGGAGTACAGGCATGAGTGACCACACCCGGCCAACTGTCAGGTTCTTACTCCACATCTTGGAACCATCCTTCCCATCACAGAATATTCATAGGTACATCTATCTAAATCCTAGCCATCCCACAGAACCTGATCCAAATCCTAGCTTTGCTATCAAAGTTTTTCCTAAGCAGCCTCATAAAAATGAGCTTTTCCTCTGAATTCTACACACAGTGTCCATCAGTGCTACTCGGCACCTCGCCTTGCCCTGCCTTGGGCCTCAGCAGCTTCCTGGCACTGTTAGTAAGCGTCTCATGTATTCCTGTCTTGTCTGACACTGGCATCTCCCGCAGAACTCTGCCCTCACACATAAATGGGTATTTTTAAGAGTGCACTTCTATGTTCTTCCCTGGGTAAGCTCTTCATTTCCCACATAGTCTTTTTGTTGTTGTTGTTGTTTCAAGACAGGGTCTCACTTTGTCACTCAGGCTGGAGTGCAGTGGCGCAGCCATGGCTCTCGCTGTAGCCTCAACCTACAGGCTTCCCAGCTGAGCCTTCCATATAGCCGGAACTACAGGCATGTGTCACCACACTCGGCTAATTTTTTATTTGAGACAGAGTCTCCCTCTGTCACCCAGGCTGGCGTGCAGTGGTGCGACCTCAGCTCACTGCAACAGGTTCAAGTGATTCTCTCGCCTCAGCCTCCTGAATAGCTGGGATTACAGGCACCTGCCACCACGCCCGGCTAATTTTTGTATTTTTAGTAGAGACAGGGTTTCACCATGTTGGTCAGGCTGGTCTCAACCTCCTGACCTCAAGTGATCCACCCCCTCAGTCTCCCAAAGTGCTGGGATTACAGGTGTGAGCCATCACGCCCAGCCTAATTTTTAATTTTTTGTAGAGATAGGGTCTGGTCTCAAATTCCCGGGGTCAAGTGGTCCTTCCACCTATGCCTCCCAATGTGCTGGGATTACAGGTGTGAGCCACAGCACCTGGCCCAGTCTTGCCTGCTTAGGGCCAACTCAAAAAGATATTGACAATCAAACATTCCACCCTCTCCTTAACAAGACTAACTTTCAACAAGCATTCTGCCTGTCAAGTCTAAGGGCTTCTGTTTTTATTTTCTAGAACCTCCTGCAATCAGCCTGAGGCAGACACTTTCTTTTCTTTCTCTTTTCAATTCACTTCTAATTGTAAAAATACCTCTTTGAACTTTTGCATCCAAAATGACAATACTTAATAAATCAGCACCAAAAACGTTTGCTTCGCTCATATGCAAATGTGTGCACTTCTTTTTCTTTGGCCCAAATTTATGCTTCAGATTATCTGATGTATTACTAGTCATGATTTATGCTGTTGCTACAAGCCACCTAAGTCAATACAAAGCAGTCTGTGTATTTATAAAACAAAGATATTATATCCTAAAATTCATCCTACTTACCCTGCTAAATTGATTTATTCATGTATCTCACCATTCTCCAACTAGAATGAACTCCGTAAGAAGGGATACGGGGATTCTGTTTTGGTCACCACTGTGTCCTCAGTGCCTAGATCAGTGGCCAGCACCTACTGGGGCTCAGCACATTCTTGTGAAATCAATGCTGGTTGAATGAATTTCCAGAAAGCCTCCCAGATTCTACCTCTAAACCCCTTCCCTCTGCTTGATGAGAATACGGTCAAGACGACGAATTAATGTGAGGCTGTCAGGATTCCAATCATTGGTTGGCCATCTCAGCAGAGGTATAATCTTCAGCACATTGCCTGACTTGTCTCTGTCTCAATCTTCCCATGTGTGAATGAGGGTATGACTGGGCTTCTGGTGGGGACTGAGTGAGATCATGCAGATAATGTATAGTGAAGCATACCCAGTACTGAGGGTGGCTCTTCTGTTCTGCCCCTTTTGGTCAGTGACACCTGTGTCACTGCGCCTGCATGGATCACAGTCTTTCTTTCCCCTTTTCATCTATTAAAAGACTAGACTCTGACACCAAAACTTATTTTGATTCAAATATAAGTAAATTACTAGACTCAAAATGAGAGCCTGAATTTTTTCCTATCAATAAAGTATATGCACTTGAGTGACAGCTTAGACATCTATTCTATGTTTATTTGTTTACATCTTGGTTTTCAACTCTGTTCAGACAAGCTACATGGCCCAGGAGTATAGTTCTACACAGGTAGCTGCCAGAAGCCTGGCTTTTTGCAAGGCATACACCAAATGGCCTGTGTTATATAACAAAACAATGAGAAAAAGCTTGCTCTACCACTGCCTGTCTTAGAAAATGTATGGGAAAAAAAATGCACTTTGCCTCTTAGGCCTTTAAGGATCTTCATATGCCATTCTGATTTTAAGAGACATTCTTAAACTAAATATGAGTCAAGGAGAAACCACTATCTTTATTATATATGTTACTACTCAAACTTTCAACTCTACTAGAACTCTGACATATAGGGTGTATCAACACTGTGGACACTGGTGGTAACTTTAACTCTTTATTTCGCTTTTTGGTCTTTCAAATGTAAAACCATGCTCAGTTAAATATATCTTTAGAACAAAGAATATATGTGGTTTACACCTAGCTTTTGTCCTGAGGCAAAGACATTTTGCAGAAGCAAATATTTAACACATTTGGGTATTCTAATTTCAAGTAAAATAGCTACAATGAATACTTTTCTGATGGGGTTGGTTTCAGTTTCACAAACATAGGTTATATCCCTCCACTCTTCCTCCCCCAAATAATACCCTGTAGTTTTGGATGAGGAATTAACATAAAGCCTCTGAATTTTAACCAGTTAGATTTTCCTGAGCATAAAGCATGTGCAAGTGAGCTCATAATTAAAAACCTGCAAAACTCACAACTTAAGCTTGCCATAAACAAGCCGAGCGGAGAACAAGAAGAGTTCTCAGCATCCACTTCACGTGGCGAGGTCTTAGCTAAAAGATGTGGTGCCTGCTTTCAAAAGCACTGGTCTCAAAGAAATGCCAACACAGCAGACACATCAAGTTCACCTAACTTTGTAAATAATCCTTAGCATAACTGAAGTAGAACTATGAAGCCCTCTTATGGAACTGCACAAACATATTATTATTGGTCATGCCGGCTCTATTTTCTGCAGCTATATCCAACCATTGCACAGCTAGCTCATGGTACACTCTATGGCAGCAGGGAAGTAAAATTTAATATATTTTTTTAAGTTAATGGTTCAGGCAATTCTTGGAATAGCTTCCACTTAAGAAGTTGTAAGTAAGAGGTCTTACTGAAAGAGACTCCCCAGCTGTCGACAGCTCAACTTTGGAAATTCCCTCTTTTTTGCCCATTCCTATCCCTAAATCCAAATTACAAAGTTTAATGACCCTGGAGAGCCATCTTTGCCCCCAGTGAACTCAGAACTCTATCTAAATATTCATTAAGGCTCTCGATAAATGTTTATTGAAATAAAGGGGGGGAAAGACACTGGAAAACCTAGCCTCCAAAAGCCCACTGCCTGCCCCCTTGCCCACTACAAGATTAAAGTGGGTGCTCCTGTGCTGAGGGTCAACCCGGCCAAGACCCAAGGAGTCTAACCCTGGGCCCATGAGGCGATGACAGCCAAGAGGTCTGGGCAGCGACTCCGAAACAGAGCACCCACTGCCCAGGGAAAAGTTGGGCGCTTGCTACGACACAAACACTCCCCCCCGGGAGCTGAACCGGATGGCCAGAAACCAAGTCAGTACTGTACAGACCCTAAGGTCCCAATCCCATTCCACCACCCTCCTTCCTGTTTATAGATCCCGCTCCTGGAACTCCAACTACCAAAGAAAAAGCAGACGTTTTAGAAGTATGTAACACATGACGTAACTTGAAAAAGTTATTCTGCTTCTTGGCGCGAGTTACAACTTGCCGGGCTCACACAGGAAAACAGGCTCACGTTAATTACTTTGCTTTTAATATGCCATGCTGTCCTTTCCCGGGGCCCCCGCAAAGGCTGGGTAACTGAGAACCAGGTAGCCTCGGTGGTAGGGCCCGAACTGTGTGGGCGGTGAGCTAAAGGCACGCAGGGAAGGGAGCCGGTCGCTTCCGAAGCTGCAGGCGATTCGGATTCACCACAAGCCCGGCGGCTCTTTTCCCGCACAGGCGCAGGAAGAGGAAGCCTGGGCACCTCGCGGCCGGCACCGAATTGCCCGATCGCTCGGCGACGTCGCCGAGGGGGCTCGCGGCACTGCGCCGATGCCCCTGGCTCGGCCGAGGGCGTGCCACCTTTGTCTGGGTCTCCCCACCAGGATGGGCGACGCCTCGATGCAAAGACCGCTCCAACTGGTTGGAGGCGCAGACGCCGCTGTCCGCGCTCGAGTTCCCAGCCCGTTCGCGGGGCCCAGGAAGCCGACGCGGCCGCCTGAAACTTCCCACTTCCACGGCGCGCCCGCAAGTCCCAGCCCCGCGGGTACTTCCCCAGCGCGGCAGCCACTGGGTGGGGAGCCGGAGCCCCCGCGCTCGCCGGCGCACCCCTGCCCTCCGGGCACTGCACCTCCGGGCGAGGCGGCGCCCCGGGCCCTCTCCAGGGCCCGCTTCTTCCGTGCCCACGCGAGTCCCTTCTTGGGAGAGGACGGGCCGATGCACCGCCCCCACCCCCCAGCAAGACCAGATCTCCGACTGGTCACCGCGTCAGACATCCAGAAGCCACCCGAACCCTGCCCGCCCCTCGGCCCTCACTCACCTGCTTGCACCGTGTCCGAGAGGTCGTGCCCGGGGGCTGCGGTCCGGGGAAATTCCTTCAATTTCCTGGCGCTCAGGTTCAGCCCCCCGGAGCTGGCCGCCTCCTCAAGCGCGCGCTCCAGACCCCGGTTCAAGGGCAGGTTGACGCCCCCGCCGCTGGCGCCGCTTCCTCCGTGCTGCTGGTGCGGGTGGTGCGGGTGGGGGTGGTGGGGGTGATGAAGCGGGGGCAGAGCAGCTACCGAGAGGGCCGGGAAGAAAGGTTGGGGTTCGCTTCCCGGCGTCGCCATCTTCTCCCGGGCCCCCCCACCCCGGCCCGCCGCTTCTGCGGGGGGGTCGCAGCGTTCCCCGCGAGGGAAGACGGCAGCTCAGGCTGAGTGCCGCAGTGCTCCACCGAAAGGTGCGGGAAGGAGAGGAGGCGGGTGCGGGCGGGGAGGCTGCCGCGGCAGCTCGGCCTCGAAGGGGTCCTGTCCCCGGGAAGCTAAGGACTGCGGCGGCCGCGGCGGCTGCGCGCTGTGTCTCCTCCCGCCCCTGCGCCCTCCCCCCGGCGGCTCTGCCCTCCCCCGCCGTCTGCTCTCTCCTCCCTCCCCCGCGCAGTCTATCCCGCCCGAGCCGTGCTCCGCGCGCACTCCGCCGGCCCCTGCATTCTGCCGCGATCCGCCCCGCAATCGGGCACACGCGGGGCTGGACGCAACTCAGATGGGAGCCGAACCTCTCTCTGGGCGTCCTTTTGCCGCCCGGGAGGCTTTAGGGGCAGGAGGTTGCGGGGGTGGGGGGCCGTCTGAGAACACGGATAAAACGGCGGGAGGCAATGAATGGGACTTGAAGTACATTGAGGTCTGGGGAAGGAGAGGGTTCTGTCAGTTCTGCGAGTTATTCTGGCTGTTTAACCCAGAGATCCCCAAGAGGCAGTTTTCACTATGGGGTCACGCAGCAGATGCGCCCTGGCATTTGGACCCTTACAATGAACCAAGTGCTGGTTTAGGTAGTCTACGTAAATTATCTCATTCATCCAGGGACCCCAGGAGTGCAAAAATTGTCTCCCTCAGTCTACAGAGGAAGTTAAGAAACGTATCTAAGTTCACCCCTGCAGTTAGAAGGGCGCTAGATTCGAGCTAGTGGCCCTCAGAATCGAGGGTTGCCCTCCTTGACAGTGTACCCCTGGGCCAGACGCCAGCGCCAAGGGACGAATACGAGTGGCACAGAGTGCTGAGCGGCAGAAGAACGCTACAGACATAGGAAGGAAAAACTTAAAATGAGGGCAGTTTTCATGGGAGACAGAAGACATTGTCATAGGAGAAAAATGAGTGGCTGTGCCCCGGAATTCGGTGGTGCCAGGAGAGGTTAGAAAGCCAGTGACCCCAACCAGCAAATCAGCTGGTTGAGTCAGAGCTGAAAGAACCATCAAAGTGTCTTTGTGCCCTTCTTCTTGCCCGTGTGGGGCATGGAAACTAACATATCCGGCTTGCAGGTGAATTCACATTCTGCCGTCAGCCACCCAGCGGCACCCAGGCCAATGCTGGCACGCCAGGGGCGACAGAAAACATCTGACACCCTAAGGGCAGACCAGCTGGAATAAATAACCACTTCTTTCCTGAAGTTAAAGCGTCGTCTCCATTCTCCAGGGCCTTTATTTTTGCTCTCTTCGTAAAGCTTGATTGTCCACTATGGGCGACTTGGCTTGGGGAAAGTGACTCTAGGGGACTCAAGCACGAAAGCAATGCAGCCCTTGGAGTAGAGACGCCGGTCTTTTAAGTGGTAATGCAGAAGTGTGATGGCCTAGGCAACAGGCTGGAACCGGTGACTTCATGGACTCGGCACTTAAGAATGGCATGATCTGTGTCACTTGCATTGACTGCACACATAGTCGCCCTTAATTCCTGCGGGATTCCTGGCCCAGAGCAAAGCACTCTAATCTGCTAGGAGGAGACACGCGCCACCTGCTGGTATCCTCCCGCAAACCTTCCCGCTCACGTGCCTTTCACCGCAGCCTCCCAGGCTTTTAAGGACCAGGCTTCAAAATTCATAACAACAATAATAATAAATGTATACTTCCATCACAAAAAAAAGAACCTACCTTCTACTTTCCTCGAGGGAGAGGAACAGAGGAAAACAGAAACACAGAAGCAAATCCAATTTAAAAAATCTTCAGCTGAAACCAGGTGGTAGTGTGTGTGATCAGAATGCAGGATATGACTCGGGATATCTTCTGGCTGACTGCAAATTTAGTTCAGACTAAGGGTCGTTGTGATGCATCATAGGAAGCATAATTTTTTTTTAAATACCACTAATTCTTTAAAGAAAATAATGGATTGAATGTGAGTTCACGATTTGCTTTTTAACAAATGATCACTACCTCTGTTAGATTGACCTAGTCATTGTGGTTTGTTTACCCTTCTATAGTTTATTAAACTGTGAATGCCATGAAATAGGGACCTATTCATCTTTGCAATTCTCTCCCCATATCCCAGGATTGAGGGGAGTATTTTGTATATGATGGGTGCACAATGAATATTAGTAATCAATTAAGTATTGCATAATAAACCATGTGTTTAACAGGTTTGCCACTTGTTGATATGTCCTTTTTTATTTGTATAAATTTATGGAGTACTTGTTGATACATTTTTAAAGTGTCAGATGATTTCCCTGAATGAAGGAGTTTTTTCTTAAAATGGAAGGGAGTACTTGACCCTTGAAACTGGTCTTATTGCTAAATATTCAAGAAACTTGACAAGCTATTTCCCCTTGCTGTCTTGCTTCTTCACAATTTCTTCAAGAAGACGGACATCTCTCTTTAATATAATATCCTGTTTACTTATTCTGAAAACAGTACCCTTTTCCTATTAAGGGCAGGAGTCAGGCCCCTTTTTAAAAAATCCACTGTCTAGAAGATTCAACAAATAATGTTGTCTGGATGAGCTATTTGATGCAACCAGTAACATCAACATGAATTTCTCTGAAGATAAATAATGTGTTTCAGGATTTTTCTATGTGAATCAGCTAGTTGATGAAACAATGACCCTGATAACATGAGAAAAAAATAGGACAATGTCCTGAGTTTTTCATAAACCCAAATGTATTCAGTTTCAATAATTGTATATAATTGTGAGGCTGTGCCTTTACAATTTTTTTTTCTAGTGGAAAAAAAAACAAAACAATGATAATAAATTGTAGTGATTTTTAAGTATCCTTTTTCAAAAAGTAACAAAAGTAGGTTGCTAAAGTCAATTACCAATTATTTTAATGTTATTTATCTGTGAAATCAAAAACCCTGGAACTACCGTACTTGCTGAGACCCTTGGTTTTCTTAAAAGGGAGTTATTCATACATAAGTCCAGTCACCTGCCTTTGAGCATTTTCTCAAGCTGTGCTCACACCAACAATAATTTAATGTCATGCTTACATATCTTTGGGGGAGTGCTGGTTTGTGTCTTCATTCCTGCCTCAGTTTCCATCTAGGTATTCTCATTCTAGAACTGACTGTAAGTCTAAAAAGAAGATGTCTGCCTTTCCTTTTCTTTTTCTTTTGAGATGGAGTCTCACTGCAACCTCCACCTCCCGTGTTCAAGGGATTCTCCTGCCTCAGCCTCCTGAGTAGTTGGCACTACAGGTGCCCACCACCATACCTGGCTAATTTGTTTCTGTATTTTTAGTAGAGACAGGGTTTCACCATGTTGAGCAGACTGGTTTCAAACTCCTGACCTCAGGTGATCTGCGTACCTCGGCCTCCCAAAGTGCTGGGATTACACGCACGAGCCATTGTGCCTGGCTCCTTTACATTTTTTATTTATTTATTTATGAGACGGAGTCTTGCTCTGTTGCCCTGGCCGGAGTGCAATGGTGCTGTCTCGGCTCACTGCAACCTCCGCCTCCCAGGTTCTAGCAATTTGCCTGTCTCAGCCTCCCAAGTAGCTGAAACTACAGGTGCATACTACCACGCTCTGCTAATTTTTGTATTTTAGTAGAGACGGGGTTTCACCGTATTGGTCAAGCCAATCTCAAACTCCTGACCCAGGTGATCCACCTGGGGCCTCCCATAGTGCTGGGGTTACAGGCCTGAACCACTGTGCCCAGCTCCTTTACATTTTTAAATACTTCATAGCTGATTATTGTCCAGATCCAAGTTGTTTTATTACACTCTGTACCCCAAACTCCCCAACAAAAATCCTCAACCTCGCATAGAGGCTCATGCTTCCTTCTCTTAGAGCAAAGAAGCTACTAGTCTCTGGCCACCTTTTTTCCCTGTTCTCTCCCAGACTAAAGTGGAGTTCTGGCTCCTAGACCAGGGAGACTTTATTTAAGTACTCCTTTCTAAAGCAGTTCCTGCGGAATAAAGAAACTACAGAATCTGTGCCTCAAGATAGGTTTCTCAGAGAAGCTGGCTTCTTGACCTTCTCTGAATGACAATAGAGGAACGGTCTGTGATAAATGAATAATCTATACTTTAGCCCTTGTTCTGTCTTTATAAATATGTATACATGATCTTATGGTAAAATGCCAATTTTTATTATGTGTAATTTTGTTTTTAAATCAATGCTTTTTAAGAAATTATATATGAGAGAATATAACCACAACATTCTGACCTACAACTTATGGGTGATAATAGGACTTTGAAAAAACCTATGAGGAAAATTTGGTTTGGACCACTGTGGATTAGAAGCTGCTTGTAATGAAAAGAATATTTTGGCACTCAAGAATGGCAAACCAAACATCATATGTTCTCATTTATAAGTGGGAGCTAAGCTATGAGGATGAAAAGGTATAAGACTGATACAATGGCTAGGCGTGGTGGCTCACGCTCGTAATCCCAGCACTTTGAGAGGCAGAAGTGGGCAGATCACCTGAGGTCAGGAGTTCGAGACCAGGCTGGCCAACATGGTGAGCCCCTCTCTCTACTAAAAATACAAAAATTAGCCTGGTGTGACAGAGGGTGCCTGTAGTTCCAGCTTCTGCGGAGGGTGAGGCACAAGAATTGCTTGATCTGGGGAGATGAAGCTTGCAGTGAGCTGAGATGCACTCCTGCCTGGGCAAAAGAGTGAAACTGCATCCAAAAAAAGAAAAAAAAAAAAGAATGATACAATGGACTTTGGGACTTGGGGGGAAGGGTGGGAAGTTGGTGAGGGATCAAGGACTACACATTGTGTAGTGTACACTGCTTGGGTGATAGGTGCACCAGAATCTCAGAGATCACCACTAAAGAACTGATTCAGGTAACCAAATACCACCTGTTCTCCAAAAACCTACTGAAATAAAAATAACAATAATAAAAGAATACTTTGGCTTAAGGAGGTTGAGATCTCCTTCAATAAGTTGTAAGGAAAAATATATCAGTGAGTAGTAGCAGACTCTCTGGTTCCTGTCAGAGGTTTAAGAGGCTTCCAGGTGAATTCACTGGAAAATAAGCCCAAAAGGCATCAGCTAACAAGACTTTAACTTATAAAGAAATATATTTTTACATACCTGGCTTTTAAAAAATGTGAATGTAAATGTTAGATAACAGATACTATTAGAAAATAGCTTTACTGTGACTGGTTCGCCTAAATGTTTCACCAGTTCATCATATTATGTTATTGGTGTATAATATACGAATATTGTGTTGTTGGCTCGTAATATGATGAATATGTGAATTATTTAGAGGAATCAGTTATTTGTTTATTAATATAGTCATGCTTCCTATTCTGACAATTACATTTTCAGATAA
The DNA here is from genome assembly GCA_004027715.1 of Plecturocebus donacophilus. Taxonomy (NCBI): domain Eukaryota; kingdom Metazoa; phylum Chordata; class Mammalia; order Primates; family Pitheciidae; genus Plecturocebus; species Plecturocebus donacophilus. The sequence goes on from PVKP010005867.1 coordinate 76,368, forward strand.
CTTCCTTGTTGTGTGAACATCATAGAGTATACTTACAGGCACCTAAATGGTATATCCTATTACACACCTGGGCTATATATGGTATAGCCTATTGTAGCTGGCCTACACAGCATGTTACCATACTGAATACTGTAGGCAATTGCACCACAATGGTAAGTATGCATTTATGTATCTAAACATATCTAAATATAGAAAAAGCAGGGCTGGGTACAGTGTCTCACATCTGTAATCTGAACACCTTGGAAGGCCAAGGCCGGCGTATCACAAAGTCAGGAGTTTGAGACCAGCCTGGCCAACATGGCGAAACCCCATCTCTATTAAAAATGCAAAAAACAAAAACAAAAACAAACAAAAAAGCATTATTCAGGCATGGTGGCGCATGCCTGCAATCCCAGCTACTTGGGAGGCTGAGGCAGGAGAATTGCTTGAACCTGGGAGGCGGAGGTTGCAATGAGCTGAGATTAGGCCACTGCACTCCAGCCTGGGTGACAGAGCGAGACACCATCTCAAAGAAAAGAGAGAGAAAGAGAGAGAGAGAGAAAGCACAGTAAAAATTTGGTATTATAATCTCATGGGACCATCATTCCATACAGTTTGTCACTGACCAAAATGTCATTACGTGTCACGTGACCATAAATCGTTTAACCTGCATGAATAAACTGAAGCAGCATTATCCAGTGTGTGTGCCTCTGAACCTTAGTTCCTTAGGCTGCTAACAGGCACTATGCATAAAAGAAATTTTTGCCAAATAAGTCTGGGAGACAAAAGATTAATTTAAAAGTTTAGAAGTTATTTTACTATCAGACTTATCTGAATTCTCGATATGTTAATGTACATTGTGAACATGGAAGAAGGAAAGATGATTCACATGCAGTTTTCTCCTACATATTTAACCAATAAATCTCATCTTGCAAGACTGTTATCCGTGGCTCACACTTTGAGAAACCCTAGACTGGGGGAATCTCTCTCATGAATGCGTCATCGTTAGATGGCAGATTATATCACAGTCTAACTGATCAAAATGTACCACCAAATCAATATTTTAAATACCTCTTCAGGCCTGTTGTTCATTAGGTGGACTTTAAAAGAACAAAAAATCTTCCTATTTGTACTTGAGGTACTTTGCATCTAACTAAAGCAGTAATTTACATGTTCCCCAGAGACCATTTTCAGGACTCTTGATATCATTACAGGGATATTTTCCGAACCTAAGGCTGTCATTAGGGTCTAGTCAGAGGCTCCCAGAGTGGTTGTTCAAGCCAGATTTAGCAGAAAATGCCCTCTGGCTACAACGGCATTAAGCTTCCAATACCCAGATGCTATCACTGTTCACATACACAGGGTTTAAACATTAGCTGTCTAAAGCTCCAAGTTATTTCTCAAATACTACGAGTGCAACATTTAAAGAGAGGTCCTACCTGGACGTAGATGTGGGAAGTAGAAAAGTTCCTCTTTAAAGTTTCCTCTCTTGTTTAAGAAAAATTCATAAGTGTTAGAAATAACAGTTTGTTTTAAACACTTTCTTCAAAGCCTTCTTGCTTTTTGCTAGTAGCTCTTTGTTAAGCCCTATCCTATGTAGCTGTTGGACATGCTCACAGGCACATAGTATATTCTATGTCCTTGTACTTTAACCAAGATGGTTAAAGTACATCTTGGTGCAGCACCATCTGTGCTGGACGTGCTCACAGGCATGTCCCAGCTCACAGCCTGTGCCTCTTCCTTATTTGGACTTCCTTTTTGTTCTCCATTGCTTTTACCTGTTTAGAAAAGTTTTAAGTTGTTAGCCAATCAGGTTTTAGTTTAGATTGTGAGGTCTGGCTCCAGCCAATGGAGATCAGACACAGCAGTAAGGATGACCCCAAATGCATAGGGGATAAATATGTCTGCTTTCTTTTCTTCATTGTACTCCCCTGGCAAAATTGCTAACAAGGGTACCCTTTCTGCAGGAAGTAAAAAGAATTGCTTTGCTGAGAGATCCTTTGTCCCAGTACTAATTTTGCTTTGTGGCACACACACATACACACAAAATTACACATAACATAGAAAATAAGGCTGGACAATGAAGCAATAGTGCAGAAGCAAAGGAACCTAGTCATCTCATTCTATCTCCTGGCAAATCAGTTGAACAGGTAGCACAACCCGCCACAGTTCAAAAGTAAAACCAGTTAGTACTTTCTTCAATTTCTGGTTTGTGCAGAGAGAGTAAAGCCAGAATTAGTGTAGTTGGGATAGAGGACTGGTCAGAAAGGAAGTTTACCCCAGTAAGGGTGAACAGTGCTGGAATACTTCATAATAGCCATACGGGAGTGTTACCTGCAGGTCTGGTCACAGCCACTGGAGTCCCAGATACTCTTCTAAGAGCAAGGACAGTCTCAGACTATGAAAGTTGAAGAAAATCATAAACCAGTGCTGGAGGGTATGTATGGCACAGCCCACTCTGGGAGAATGTGCAGGAGGTAAGACCCTGTCCCAACTGGCTAAGATTCAAGACAGGGCCCCAGGAATGATGGTGAGCCATAGTCCAATCAAGAAGCAATTGTCTAGCACAGAAAGTCTGTGCAAGGATGAATAAGAAACTGCTATCAGTGATGTCTTATGGAAAAGGAAACTGGTAGAATAGGATGGGAGAAAGACTTCTCCTTCTCTAGATACCTTTTTGTTCAGTTTTACCTTGTGCATCTATAATTAATCAACATAATAATAAAGCAGTTAATTAATTACATTTTTAAAATACCAATTGAGAAGACTGAGCTTGCAGCAATAGTCAATGAAGTCAAGGGTGAGTCCCAAGGAAGATGTAAATGAAATGATACGGTGTAGAATGAATTGGAAGTAAAGAAGCAAGCCAGAATAGTGTTAACAGTGATATGAGGTGAGATAAAGGGTGCTTGGACTAGGATGAGGCACAGGGCATGCAGAAGGATGGATGGACAAGAAGCTTTTGAAAGGAAAAGACAACAGAGTCAGCATTCAGCAAAGATTCACTGAACTGCTTCTAAGTCACAGGCAATGTTTGGTACTGGAGTTGCAACAGAAAGAGCTCTGTCCTTATCCTGCAAGAATAGCAAATGCAAGAGACAGAGATTTGGGGGACACAGAAAATGCTCTGTCTTTGAGAGAGTATTTCCAGGACAGTTTATCAACATCCAAACTGCAGAGGTAAAGAGAAGGCAAAGAAAGTAGAAAGAGTAGGTGTGCGTGACTTACTCCAAGCATGCGGGGCCTAAAGGAAGGAAAAAGATTAATAGTTGATCAAAAAGCAAATAAAGCAGAGAAAACTGGCTAGTTTTTAAAATGGAGAAAATTTGAGAAGATTTGAAGGGAGAAAAAGAAAGAAAAGGCCTGTGAAGAAGGTGAGATTGGAGAACCCAGGAGGAGAAAGTGGGATGAGGATGGACTGGACACTCACAGGTGAGACATCCAGGGAAAGAATGGAGATGAGAAGGATTCAAATGCCTCCTCTGATCCTGGATTTAAAAGATCAGGAGACCTGAGTAAGAACACTAATATGCCAAAGTAACAATTCAGACTGTATGCTGATGGGCTAAGAGTCTGAATATATCCCATTTGCTAAGAGCAGAATGGGAGGTTGGCAGCGGGAAGGGAGCTATGTGAACAATTCAAGCCAGAAACCACAGAGCAGGTGCCCAGTGTACACAAAAATATTTGATCTTTAGTTTTCAGCCCTAATTAGCATATTAACCTGTCCCTGAATTATTGATTCTACCCACAAGTGCTGTTTTTCCTTTTGGATGTGCCTATTTGCTTGTAATACTTCTATGGACTGCAAAATCAAATACTCCTCTAAAACATATAGCTTGGTGTTTAAGATAGAAAAATTAACTGACTCCTAATAAGATACCAGTTGTCTTTAAATACCTTTCTGCATACAGGGACACACCAGAGTTTAGACACAGCCTGTCCACTTCTCAGCCAGGGAGGCATGAAGAATCTAGCCCAGCTTACCCATTCTACACACTGGGAAACTGAAATAAATGTGTGCAGGTGAATTACCCAATGTCATGCAGCTGGCCAGTGCAAAATGCTGGCTAAAACTCAGATGTCTATTTCCTACCCAGTGTTTTCTCTTTGTCCTTCTTAGTGGGAACAGAAGTCACCAATTATGTCACTACCTGCCATGCTTGGGAATCCGCTTGTGTCCTTCCATTGGTGACTCATTTGCTTTCACCCTGAGTGTAGCTTATTAAAGGGCTGTGGTCTAGGGTCCTGGCATACATGGCTGATGCTGGGTAAGAACTGTGGTCAGAGTTGGTCCAAGGGACATGAGATGTTCTGGCTACTTGTCTCTGGGACAGGACAGGCATTGTACCCTGGTCAAACTGAGAAGGAATGTGAGTACCCAAAGGTCAGGCATAATACAAGGCCATGGTTAGCTGGTCTACTTCATGTAATGACCTTTCAGGATCCTTTCTGCCACGATTAGAAAGGCTGGGTTCCTTGAACCTCTAGACCAGTAGCTGCAAGATATTTTTGGAGGGGGTGACAAATCCTTTGAGGATTTTTGGCAACAGATGTGGCCTCTCCCCAGAAAAATTAACACTAAATTCTACACATACAGCTTTTTATAAAATTTCAAAGGTATTAGAGACTCTCTGAACCTATAGGACTGGTCAAGCATCATCTAATCAACTCTGACTCTGAACAAATCTTCCCTGTTGGAAAATCATCTTGGAGGAGTAGTTAGTTCCATGAGACTATCTCAGAAAATATTCTGCTTTTTTTTTTTTTTTTTTTTTTTTTTTGAGATGGAGTCTTGCTCTGTCACCAGGCTGCAGTGCAGTGGTGCAATCTCAGCTGACTGCAACCTCTGCCTTCCATGTTCACGTGATTCTCCTGCCTCGGCCTCCCGAGTAGCTGGGATTACAGGCACCCACCACCACGCACAGTAATTTTTATATTTTTAGTAGAGATGAGTTTTCACCATGTTGACCAGATGGTCTCAATCTCTTGACCTTGTGATCCATGCCTCAGCCTCCAAAAGTGCTGGGATTACAGGGCTGAGCCACCACGCCCAGCCAAGTATTCTACTTTTTACTTACAACAAGTTTTTTTTCTCCTAAACCTCTGATATTTCCTTTGGGGACAGAAGAAATTATGTGACGTTAATTGTCTTCCACCACATATGTAGGGGTTGGGGTTAGTTGAGGTGGGGCTGATGAAGAAAGGCCATCCATGCTGACCCCAGGCCCATCTTTAACACTTTAAACTCCCCTTTCAGCCTCCATGGCTACATGCTACTTGCCTTGATCCCCACCCGGCCTCTTCTAATCGCCTCCCACGGTCAGGTTAGATTATTCATGTGTGCTCAGGCCCTTTCCAGTGTTTCTGCCATCTGGCTAATGATGGGACACCATATGTCAGCAGCAGGGAATGGCCACCCACCTACGGGTTGGGGCACAGGCCTGCCCTCATGAACAGCATGGCTGCCAGTGTGTGGCTCACTTCCTAATGACACAAGGCATCCCTTGCATGAGTCTGCAAGTAGGACACTGAGGTTCCTTTTACTCTGGGCTGAATTTGTGGCAAATGGTGTAAATGTGTTTGGGTAACATTTAAGTCATCCATCACCTTCCGTATACCTAGAATTTAGAGTAGCTCAAGTTGTTTCACATGTAGGAATAGATATTATCTAATTAAACAACCCATTACTCCTTTAAGTTAAAAATCAGGAGGCCAGGGCTTGACTACTGAGTTGATTGGCTACATTAACCAGATTTTCACTCGGCACCATTCCCAAGGGGCTCCAGATTGCCCAGTGAATTATGGAGGAGGGAAAGAAATTTGTAAAGCCTGATGTCAGAAAACCACATTAGATACCTGTAACAGAGGCAGGTGCTTTCTGTTTTCACACTTCGTTAGATGGGAAACTGGTAAGCGTGTAGATTACCTGTGTGGTTGGCACCAAAGTGTGTAAACATGGGGGTAGGAGTGAGAATGAGAGAAACCTTAAATTTCAGATCCCCCTCACAGTGGATGGTAGCCTCATAATCTCATATGGGAGTCACACATCTTTCAGGTCCTTGCTACATATTAGGTTACCCTGTTTTCCACTCACCATTTCAAATTATATGTGCCTCTTTCCATAAATGGGACTGTTTGGATCCAGATGGCTGCATGAAGCAATTTCTGTTTCACTTTATTATACTTAAAAGTCCAAGAGATGGTCTAGGCTTATGGTTTTCTAAAAATGAGGCCAGGCTCTTATTTGCTTCTCCTTTCAAACTTCCTTTTATTTTAAAAAATAATTTGAATGCAAATGAGAGTATTAAATGCAGGGCTCTTAATAATTGACTCTTCTTTTAGTCATTAACTATTGAATTAAGTAGGCAAACAAATATGTGTTCAGCATTCATTAGCCCACCCCTGCATAACTTCAGGGAGCTAAGGGCAAAACCCAGAGGACTTTTACACATGGAGGGAAATGGAATGTGTAGCTGCCACGTGACCTAGTCCAGTTAGTGAGAATAGCAGATCTGGCATTAACTTAAAATATATTTTTGCAAATTGTAATTTACATGCAAATTGGCTCTTTTTGACCTTGCCCTTGGTGTTTCCTTCAGATGAGTAAAATAATAAGCTTTTATAAACTGCATGATTTCATAAAATCACAAAAGTTCAGTAGAATAATGCATGCTATAGTTATTTCTTAACTACTGTGCTAATTAGAGTTCCTGAAGGCCAAGGTCATTTAAATACTATGTGTAATGGAAGGAGAATTGATCTGGGAATGAGGAAGACACAGCCCTATTTCCAGCAAGGCCACCAGCCAGCTGTGTTACTGTGTCCTTTAGTTTCTTCGGAGCTCAATTTTCACATTTGTCAAATGAAGGAAGTAAATAGTATGTGCCTAAAATCTCTTTTTTCTCTGAAATTTCATAACTTTCTAAACTACAGATTGATCAACAATTTCAGCTTTCTGCTCTACCAAAAGCAATTTGACAGTACTTCTCACCCAGAGAAATATATATTTCTAATGTGTCCCCTGCCAAGTCAGAGTAGGAAAAATTACATATGGCCTAAAGCTGGCAGTAGAGAAAACTAGTAGCCTGAATAATCCACAGGACAAATAAGAATCTGTTGTAAAATCAGATGTGTGAAATACTGGGAGCAAATCCAGCTCTAAAATTCTTAGGTAGGCTGCTATTGTATATTTCCTATATTTCCCTTCTAATAATACCTTGTTTATATTGTATTAATGAGCAGAGACTTAATTTAGCAGAAAACGAGCAAAAACTTTACAGAGGGAAATGAGAAGTGATGAAGGGGTAGCATTGGAAAAGGAATTGAGAGAAGGACTCTCCCAACCATCAATCTCGAGGGCAGCTAGTCAGCCAAGTGGGTTTAGGGAAAGTTTTTGGCGTTTTCCTACTGCTTGATATCCTGTTGCTGTGGACACCTAAGGAATCATGATAGTGAAGTAACATTAGCATTTATTTGTTTTTTGTTGTTGTTGTTTGTTTTTGAGATGGAGTCTTGCTCTTTTGCCCAGGCTGGAGTGCAGTGGTGTGATCGTGGCTCACTATAAACTCTCCTTTCTCCTGCCTCCACCTCCCAAGTAGCTGGGATCACAGGCACCTGCCACCACGGCTGATTTCTGTATTTATAGTAGAGATGGGGTTTCACTATGTCGGCCAGGCTGGTCCATCTTAAGTGATTTGCCCACCTTGGCCTCCCAAAGTGCTGGGATTATAGGTGTGAGACACCGTGCCCATGCTAACATTTGTTTCTGATTATATTGACATACACATACAAAATACATTCTGCTAAAAGATCATTTTAAGGGTAAAATTATGATTCTCATACAAATATGAAATAAACACATAGGCCGGGGGCAGTGGCTTATGCCTATAATCTCAGCACTTTGGGAAGTTGAGGAGGGTGGATCACCTGAGGTCAAGAGCTTGAGATCAGCCTGGGCAACATGGTGAAACTCCATCTCTACTAAAAATACAAAAATTAGCTAGGTAGGGTGGTGGGCACCTGTAATGTCAGCTATTCTAGAGGCTGAGCAACGAGAATAGCTTGAACCTGGGAGGCGGAGGTTGCAGTGAGCCAAGATTGCACTACTGCACTCCAGCCTGGACAACAGATTGAGACTCTGTCTCCAAAAAAGAAAAAAAAAAAGAGGAAGAAATATGAAATAAACTCCTGTCAAGGAATTTATTTAACTCATTAGTTAATGAGTGAAGCCAGTAAGATATTTCAGCCCGTTCAAAGGAAAATTCAAATTCACATACACATGTATAGGCAGATAAGGAATGCTGACATGAATTCACAAATAGATACAAAAAGCAGTCTATCTACAGGGCAATAATCAATTATGCTTCACCAGATACAAATAATTTGCAGTTCTGTGGACAAGAATTATTTGCATTATTATTAGTTGTCTACCATTTACAGAGCTGTAAAATAGCTCAATAAAATGAAAGGGGGAGATAACTCAGAAGGGTACACCAGACACGACACTCAGTAATCCTTTCCTTTTCCCCCTCTTCAAAGCTTTTCACAATTTTTTCTGACAATTTACCTTGAGGGAATGTAATATGGTGGAGAGGAACAAATTCAGGATGTGGCAACATGCAGCCCTGGGTTTGAACTGCTTTGTCATCTGAAGCTATCTTTCTCTCTATATATATATAAATACACATATATATCTGATCTGTATATGTCTATATATAGATATATATATTCTCTCTGTATATATATATATATATATACACACACACATATACACACACATTTATTTATTTATTTATTTTTGGAGATTGAGTCTCACTCTATCACCCAGGCTGGAGTGCAATGGCACCATCTCAGCTCACTGCAACTTCCGCCTCCTGGGTTCAAGCAATTCTTGTGCCTCAGCCTCCCAAAAGCTGGGAATTACAGGTACCTACCACCACACCTGGCTAATTTTTGCATTTTTAGTAGAGACAGGCTTTCACTATGTTGGCCAGGCTGGTCATGAACCCATGACCTCAGGTGATCCACCCACCTTGGCCTCCCAAAGTGCTGGGATTACAGGTGTGAGCCACTGCACCTAGCCTCAAGCAATATATTAATATTTGACTTTTCTGAGTCTATTTCCTTATACGTAAAATGAGGATGATAATATCCACCTTTCCAGGTTGTCATGAAAGTTAAATAAGATAAACATATAAAAGAATGTTAAATGTTTGGCATAGTTCTGAATAAGTGGTAGTGTTTATTTGGCAGTAATAATTACACAGAAAAGTCCAGAGCATACCTAAGAGTAATGTAGCTTTACTTTTGAAGAAATATGTCTTTCTGTGATCCAAGTACAGTTAGTACAGAGAAAAGCGCTTTATAATTTATAAAATCATGCGTTATAAAAAAGTAGTTCATTGCTGGTGGGAATGCAAAATAGTACAGCCACTTTGGAAGACAATTTGGCAGTTATGCAAAACTTAACATACTCCCACCATCTGATTCAGTAATGGCACTACTTGGTATTTATCCAAATGAGTTGAAACTATGTCCACACAAAAACCTACACACAAATGTTTATAGCAGCTTTAGTCACAATTGCTAAAATCAGGAAGTAACTAAGATGTCCTTCAAAAGGTGGACGGATAAAACAACTGTGCTACATTCAGACAGTGAAATATTATTCGGCTATATAAAGAAATGAGCTATTAAGCCACAAAAAGACATGGAGGAATCTTAAACGCCCATTGCAAAGTGAAAGAAACCGATCTGAAAAGGCTACATACTGTATAATTCCAACTAGAACATGCAAAACTAGGGCTGGGGGCGGTGGCTCAAGACTGTAATCCCAGCACCTGGGGAGGCTGAGGCAGGTGGATCACAACGTCAAGAGATTGAGGCCATCCTGGCCCATAGGGTGAAACCCCATCACTACTAAAAATACAAAAATTAGCTAGGTGTGGTGGCGCATGCCTGTAGTCCCAGTTTCTTAGGAGGCTGAGGCAGGAGAATTGTTTGAACCTGGGAGGCGGAGGTTGCAGTGAGCCGAGATCACACCACTGCACTCCAGCCTGGCGACAGAGCAAGACTCGGTCTCAAAAAAATAAATCAAAAGAAAAAAGAAAAGCTATGGAAACAGTGAAGATCAGTGGCTGCCAGAGGTTTGGGGGAGGAAAGGAGGAACTGGTGGAACATGGGGGATTTTTAGAGCAGTGCAATTATTCTGTATAATACTACAATGGTGGATACATGTCATTATACATTTGTCAAAACCCATAGAATGTACAAGACCAAGAGTGAACCCTCATGTAAACTATAGACTTTAATATATCTGTA